>JAODJW010000040.1:10417642-10464228 GCA_026777045.1 Hyperopisus bebe | reverse complement strand
TAATTAGAGGACTGATTGGCTGAAGAGTCCTCACACCTGGGTTTGAACAGCTGACCTACAGGTTATCCCAAAAACCGGTGCCTGATACGTACTATAACTGGGCGCCTGTGTGAGGCCCTTGACCTCAATTGGTCCAGAGACTTGTGGACAGAGGTGGGAAGTTCGGGTCCAAAAAGTACCAATCCAGACCAAGGTTTTGTTTCTGCCTACTAGTAGAGTAATCCGTGACTGTGACTCCTTATACTCAGCTGGTTGGTTGAAGCAAAACCTTGGTCTGGATTTATACTTTCTGCACCTGAACTCTCCACCTATGATTGCTGACCGTGTGCTGCGATCCCCAGACTCTGATGTCACCTTTATATGTGTCTTTGTCTCATGCGGAGAGCAAGACAGGACAGGCAGAAAAATAACTTTATATAAATAAAGCATCACTGTTCTATATGTGTGCATTTGTATTGTTTGTTGAGGTATTCCTTTGCTCTTATAGGGGAGATCTATGTTTCTGCTAAAGAAGGCAGTGATGAAGATGGTGACGGGACGATGGAAAAGCCTTTTAAAACTGCTCTGAAGGTAAATTTTTCTGGGGTGGGGCTAATGTGGCTCATCCACAGTGGCTGAAATCTCTGGTGGGTGCTTATCTTTTTACTCCTTTTCCAGGCACTGATGTTTGTCGGGAAGGAGCCGTTTCCAACCATCTATGTCGACTCTCAAAAAGAAGGCGAGGTAATTCTCCATGGTGCTAGATACAGCTCTACCTGTTGACTCAGAAGCTGCCAGTGACCTTTCCCTTGGCATGACTCCCAGTTGAAAATATTGTACACAGCTGGAACATGCTTTACTTCAAGACAAGCTATTCTCCATCACATTCTTTTTTGTCCATACAATATAAATAGTATTTCTCAGAAAGAACGCATGTTGTGGCATTGTAACTATTGATAGGAAAAGGTTAATAAATGACTCATCTCTTGTTCTGTCCCTACACCAAGCTCATACTGAAGGAATTTTAAGGACATGAAATATTAAAATTGTCAGCGAAGGAATGAAAAACTTCTCCTGGTAATGGTACATATGCAGCGTTTTTCTTTGGTTGTCTACATAGAGTAAAATTTATGCCCTCTGGGACTTGTGAGATACATTCTCTGACGTCAGTGTTTCCATCTCCCTTGTTTGCTCCATTTTAAGTTATCTGAAGAGGTGCAGAGTAGCACTGAAAACAGTGCTGATGATAAACTGAGAATTTTGAAACTAAGCAGTAGCTGCGTTTCGCATTTCAGGAAGCAAATCCAAAACCTAAATGAGTTATTTGTAGTACATTCTTAACACAATGTACAAGGCAAACAGTATTTTATGAGATAAAATTTTAGTGCACTTGCATTTTAGCTAGTTATAATATTCTTTCAAAGAGCTGGTATGAAGTTAATTTTTATGGAGTTCTTTCAATTCTGCTTTTTCTTTTTTTCTTGCCAGCGTTGGGCAGTTATCTCAAAGACACAGAAGAAGAATGTGAAAAAGCAGTGGAACAAGGAACAGATGAAAAATGACAGCAAAGTCAAGAAGGAGGTAAGCGCTTGTTTTCAGCCGTCTGTCACTCTGCTTTATACGCTTAATCTTTTTTTTTCCTACCAGTTGATTGACCCAATGCTTCCATGCTATCCCTTGCACCCTACCTGGGCCTTTCTGCAAACACAAGATGGGACGACTTAATTACATTGGTACTTGCGAGTGCGTTCTAATGCGAATATCAGCAGCTGCAAGATACTGCATACACAAGCATTGAAAAAACAGACTTCAAGACAATTCAATGATTAATTACTAACAGAATGACCAGGAACTGTGTTCCTCTCGCATGCATTCCGCTTCGTTACAGTCTGCCGTTTGTATAGCTGCTATTTCAGGCTGGAATGGCAGTTGAAACAATGTAGGCTCAAATTCTTGTGTTTTGTATTGACTATTGTTTTAATGGAAATTATTTGACTGGGCTTCACACAGACATAATGGCTCTTTCTGTCGTTCTTGTTTTGCATGTTAAATGTTTGGTTCAGGGGCAGGGTATTTATTTGATGTTTGGACATTAAAGATTACGGTTAGCGTATGGGTTGGTGTGAAGGTTAGGGACCAGCATAAGAGAAGAGAAGATCCTGCTGTGTCCTCCTCAGCTGCGTGATTAACTCCATATTTCTTTATGGAAGTTTCTTTTGATAAAAAGCATCAGCTCATCCCCTAAGTCTCAGAATAGGGCTGTTGCTGTGAAGGAAATTCCCCTCTGGTGATTTAGCGTGGGTCAGTACCGCGATATGCGGTATTATCAGCGTTTTTTTGTTGTTTTTGCTTAATTTATCCTGATTTTAGTACTATCAATAAGCTCTATTGCTAGGCTGTTATTAGCCATGGTTTTGCTTTTTAAATATGAGCTTTTTGGGGCTTGTCCACAGTTCCAAAAGTTGGTCAGAAATGTAAAAAATTCATAACGTTATTTCAAAATAATTTTTAAAAGGCAGAAAATTTATTAAATTATAAAAACCTTATATTTTATATATGATGTAAATATAATATATAAAACATTTCTTAATTCTTAAGTCATTTTTTGGTCATAATGCTATTAAAAGAAATATATTTATAATATTTTAACATGGACGCCAGTCGAAATATGCACTTCTAGTTTGTTTACATGAATAATAAAATGCCCACTGCTCCCTGTATCATTTTATTGCAAAAGAATAAAAATAATATGACAAAAAATCCTAGCAAATACAACAGCCCTATTTTAGAAAGTTACTGCAGTTCACTTCAGTCCATTACAGTGTTTCTAGCATCAGTGATTGTCTGCTTTGGAAATATTATCCAGTTTCTGAAAAAAACAGAGTACGAGATGGTATTAGTTTGAACCGTCTCTGCGGTGACCCAGTCCCCCTCACCAGCTTATCGCTTAACCGGCAGACGGAAGATGCTGATCGAAGGGAGAAAAATCTGGAGGAAGCAAAGAAGATCTTTATTGTGAAAGACTCCAGTCTTCCAGAACCTAAAAAAGTGAGTCCTGGTTAGAAACCCACTACCTGAGTTGCTTGTAATGTTATGTTGTTTCTACTAAAAGGCATCTTGCTTATTCTGTAGTGTTTTTTGAGTGAGATGTATGATTTCTATTATTAGTCCACTGATGCATGATGCTATGCTTGAAACGACTCTAATTTTAGGCGAAAATCCACCAGCTGGGAGAGTACAGGGAGCAGAGGGTGAAGGTGTTTGGCTGGGTACACCGCCTGCGTCGGCAAGGTGAGGGTCTCTCTCCTGTGGCACCAAGTGCTGTTTTTTATGCGCCATGTGATTCTTAGAGCAGTGTTTCCCAACTGGCTGCTCAGAGACCCCCAGACGGTTCACGTTTTTGCTCCCTACCGGCACCAGGGTGAGAAACGCTGCCCAAGAGGTCACCAGTTACCACTGTATTTAATAATGAGCGAGATGAAAACCAAATCAGTCTTAGTTGTGTTTTTGTTTATACTGACTGTGTCAATCTTCACTAAAGATGCTGAAAATATGGACAGTCGGAGGACCTTGTCCCATTCCTTTTTATTATTTTTTAAAAATCTATTTCTTAGTGCTAGTTTTACAGTGATTATATGTAGTTTTTTTTTTTTTACTCTGAGCTTCAGATTTGGAGTCCAGTTTACCCATAAGGCTTTGATTTCTGCAGTGACATAGTCCTGCAAATGTTGCTCTGCAGTGGCCTGACTGCATCACTGCCTGACTGGGTTGGTTTTGTGGCTCCCCACAGGAAAGAATCTGATGTTTATCGTGCTAAGGGACGGGACTGGCTTCCTGCAGTGTGTTCTCACAGATCAGCTGGTATTCCCGATTCTTCCTTTCGCACGCAAATTTGTCTTCTGTTTACTTTCAGTTAGCCATTAGCATGATCTCTTTAAGGGCACTGTGCCCAGCTGGTGTTCCAGAGCATGGGCCTTGCAGGCACAGCTTACCCATTCAGGAAAATCCCTGGCTCTGAGTGAGGCCTAATTGCCTAGCATTGTGAAGATGTTGCTGAGGAAAGATGTGTCCAACAGACCAGCATCAATTCACTCTTCCTGCTGGTTAATCTCAAAAACCAATCAGATCATCAGTGGCATCCCACTGAACTGCTGCTCTCCCCTCCTCTTGTCCCAGTGTCAGTGCTACAATGCTCTGGTCCTGTCCACGGAGAGCACCGTGGGTCTTTACGGCCGAGTGATGCCCGTACCAGAGGGAAAGGAGGTAAGATTTAATCGTGGGCTGGTCACAGTTCTGCTATGTAGCATTTTCAGATCTGTAACACTTGTGGAATGCAAATAATCATCGGTATGAAATAATTGACATTGTTTAAACGCTTCCCCTAAAACATCCGCAGGTGCGACTTATGTTTTTGTTCTCTGGGCCACGTTGTAATGCTAACATAGTTCCGTAGAGGGTGCTGATGCTCAGATTCTTCTGCAGCAGAGGGGATTTTACTACTGGTTGGGGCTGGCGTTAAATGCGGCCTCTTGTAATTTATGTACATTAACTAAGAGTAAAATCAGAAAGAAGGAAACTTTGCATTAGTTTGAAACGTACAAACTAGCATGCAGGCAGAGATGAAGTGTCTCATTCTTACTCTGAAAAACTACAGGAAAACAATCTGTGTGCGTGAGAGAATTTCTCCACCAGGCCATGAATATTCAGTGTTGTTGGTTTATATAAATGTTTGTGCCCTGTGATGGGTTGCCCCCCTATCCTGGGTTATTCCCTGATAGACACCGGACCCCCACCACCCTGCACGGGACAAGGAGATATAGAAAATGAACTTACGAGTTTTTTTTGGGAGACTTTGAGGAAGAAATTATGGAATTATGTTGCATGTCGAATAAAGGGATGTTTCCTGTCTTCTGTTCTTCTGATCCATATCGGGAATGACGAGTGTGTTAATATGGTGACATCTTCTGACATCTTTTTAACTCGTATTCTGTGACTGACCTCATTTCTCTTGGTGGATGGGTGACCTTTGACCTGCTCGGTGTTCCCGCTGGAGGAGGCAGAATTGCTTTGTGCTCTTGCCTCTGATTTGATGGCTCTTCCCTTCAACCCCTAGGCTCCCGGGGGACATGAACTGATCTGTGATTTCTGGGAGCTGGTGGGCCTGGCTCCACCAGGGGGCGCCGACAACCTGCTGAACGAGGAGTCTGACGTGGACGTGCAGCTGAACAATCGGCACATGATGATCCGTGGTGAGAATATGTCCAAGATTCTGCGGGCTCGCTCCGTCGTCGCCCAGTGCTTCCGGGACCACTTCTTCAGTCGTGGCTACTATGAGGTGAGGCCCCAGGGCCTGCATAGTCTGCTGGAACACGGGGATGTTGGGGGAGGCCAGGGTGATCCTTGCCAACTGAACGTCCGATGGATCGTTTTTATCCCTGTGCAGTGTGATGGTAATACATTCAGTGATATTAACAAACATGCAGAACCCAGATCTTGGTGTGATGTTAATGTGTGAAGGAGGGGATTTGTTTGTATGACAGTAGTAATTTAATAAGCATGGAGGTGGAGATGTCGGGTTTAATTTGGTGCAGCAGCATTAGAGCGGTTGTGGTCCCTGTGAACGGTCTCGGGAACCTCCCCCCAGACTGAACGTGTTCTTATGTCCCAGGTGACCCCGCCCACGCTGGTGCAGACGCAGGTGGAAGGTGGCTCCACCCTCTTTGGGCTGAACTACTTTGGTGAGCAGGCGTACCTGACCCAGTCGTCCCAGCTGTACCTGGAGACGTGCATCCCTGCCTTGGGGGACTGTTTCTGCATCGCCCAGTCATACCGCGCAGAGCAGTCCCGCACACGCCGCCACCTGGCCGAGTGAGTGGGCCGCCAGCAAGCAGGGAATTGTGGGATATAGTTGCCCCCGATTGCACCATCTTCAGTCACATTCATGCTGTTTGCTTTGCCATCTTAAGCACATTACACATGGCGTCATTCAGTGTTGCATAATATATATTTTTACGAAAGATTTAACCTGTGTTTTTTTATATTTAATTTTCTGGCAGATTAAATCTTGAAAGTGACTTAAGTAGCACTGCAAATATTGAATATGTTATTTGATTTTTCAATCAGAATTTCATATTCTGTAGAAATGTCTGTTTAATCAACTAAATTTGTTACTAAAATACTTAAGTGTTTAATGATTGCAAATTGGTTTAACGTGGTGCATAATGAACAGCATATATCATCTGAGTGATTTCATTACAAAACATTAGGGTCAATTAAATCATTCTAGCAGTATTTTCAAGCTGGAACAATTATAGTGAAAATTAGCTACTGTTGTTATGATCAATATAATGATAATCTGCTGTAGTGTAGCGCCAAGCTAATGTAAGTCAGCTCACAGACTCTCTGTGACAGCAGGATCTTGTTCCGTTTCCAGTGCTCTCGTCCATGTCACGCAGTGCTGGTTTATTTTAGCATATTTCAAACTGCACACGTCCGTCCCCGACGTGGAAAAAGTGCCAGACCTCTGACTGTTTCGCTCCTTGTCGCCCAGCTTGATTTCACTTCCTTTCCCCTGCCATCTCTTTTTCCTCTCTGTTTGAACAGGCATGCTGCTAAGTGTTACTGTCACGCTCCGTTATGATTACTGACTGAAAGTGGGAAGTTCTGTAATTCTCCCATTTGCAAAAATAACCATTATAGATTATTCATGTGCTTTTTTTGGCTAATATTTGTTGCAGCCCAAGAATTGAACAGCTCATAGCTTTTCTTTGCCTAGAAGTAAGATCAGTAAGCCTCTGTTGGGGTGTTTTGTTACCCCCCCCCCCCACTATGCTCACCTGTTCGGGGAGAACATCAGTGTGAGAGTAAGCACATTCTGCTAAGATGGTGCGCCTCCTACAGGTGAAATTCCAATCCATCCTCAATGGTCGCATTACAATCCTTCCCTGTGGTCTCCATAGATATACCCATGTAGAGGCTGAGTGCCCGTTCCTGACATTCAACGATCTGTTGGACCGCCTGGAGGACCTGGTCTGTGACGTGGTGGACAGAGTGCTGAAGTCTCCTATGGGCCACCTCATTTCTGAGATCAACCCTGTACGTCAGTGCCTCCTGACCTCTTTCTAACTTTTGACCCCTGGGTCACTGTACAAACATAAAAGCAGCCAGAGTTGGTCAGTAGGCAGGATTGATATAAACCACTTTTCCACATTCCTTTCTTGGTGAGCCGGTTTGAGTCTCTTAGAGCTAAGAAGTCATTCTTTTTTTTACCCTACCAGCATAGTAAGCTCAAGGTGTGTTTGACAGAGCCATCCTATGGTGCTCTTGTGTTGAGTCTGTGGACCATGTGTGTTGAAGCCCTGGCTTTCTTTTGAACACAGGACTTCAAACCCCCCAAGAGGCCTTTCAAGAGGATGGACTATACAGAAGCCATTGCGTGGCTGAAGGAACATGATATCAAGAAGGATGATGGCTCCTACTATGAGTTTGGGGAGGTAGGAGACTTGGTAGTATAATGGCCAACATCTCACCTTACATTGTGCCAGGGCTCAGAAGACTTAGTTATCGATTTCACTTTTCAACTGGGGAACGCTTATGTGACCAAGGCGAAATATCGGCTGCCTAGGATGTGTCGTTCGCATCGTTTATGTTCGATGACAAAAGAGGTCCAGTCAAAATGCGGACAAACGAATAAAATCTGCTGTTAATCGCTGATGTTACCGGCCGCACATTTGCTGCGCGTTTGATCCGAAGGGGACGTGCCTGTGCTCCACAGGACATTCCTGAGGCCCCCGAGAGGAAGATGACGGACGCCATCAACGAACCCATCCTCCTGTGCCGCTTCCCTGCTGAGATCAAGTCCTTCTACATGCAGCGCTGCCCAGAGGACCGCCGCCTCACCGAGTCCGTGAGTAAAGGTCCCACCCTCTGCCGATGTGTTGTCAGGGTAGCCAACGCCCACTGCATCCGCATCCGGTGGATTTGTGCTTCTTCCTGATCCAGAACGCTGGCGTCAGAGGTACTGACGGAGCTTTCCTTTCCAGGTGGATGTTCTGATGCCCAACGTTGGTGAGATTGTTGGGGGTTCCATGCGTATCTGGGATGCAGATGAGCTGCTGGAAGGTTACAAGAGGGAGGGCATCGATCCAACACCCTACTACTGGTACACGGATCAGGTAAGTGTGAGAGACACGACTGAGGTTTAAACCTGAGCACCCCAGTGCCTTTAGTTAGATAAAGCTGCAGTCTTAAACTCCGAATACTTGAAATTGTATCTCTGACAGTATTCCTATACCTAACATCCAGTAGGAAATGAAATTTTCAAAGATATACCCATGTTAAGTACCTACTGGATCTTTTGTGCCTCCTTCACTTGTCATCAATGATTAACACGGGTACATCAAAGCTAAATTGCTAGATTACTGCTGTGTTTCTGATGGACCTCTTCAGCCCAAAAACAGGTTCTTAATTTCCGATACTCGTGAAGACTCCAGTGCTACAGGATTATAGCAACATGTCCATCTGTTTGTGTCTTTGCCAGCGGAAGTATGGGACGTGTCCCCATGGAGGCTACGGTCTGGGCCTGGAGAGGTTCCTTACTTGGCTGCTGAACCGTTTCCACATCCGGGACGTGTGCTTGTACCCCCGCTTCATCCAGCGCTGTCGTCCCTGAGCATGCAGGGGTCCTGCCCCCCCAGCCTCACCCACTTGTCCCATCACTGATCTTAGTGCCCTGGTTAATCTCACAGCACAGATAAATGTTGTTCCTTTTGTACCTTGATCTGGATAAACATGCTTGAAAATCATGGTTAATCAGTGCTTAATAACTGCTGGTGTGTCTGCTGGGTTGCATATAATGCACGATCACCTGCATCTAAGAATTGTGAAGAAGAATGAAGGAATCTTATTTTCTATCTCCCCGTGTCTTACAGAATTGCATTTAGAGGATTTCTCTAATACCAGCTGCCATTCATCCATGCCCTAAAATGTTTCTCCTCAGTATGATGTTGATCTTAAATTTTCTTGCTTACAATAAATGAGTAAGCCTAAGGAACGCTGCCGCTTTTTGTTGTGGAAGCCGTTTCCTGTGAACATGTTAAAAATCGTTTTGTTTTGTCTTGCATCAAGGGTGATGCCTCTGTGTTCTAGCTTTGCAAAGATTTGAAGAAGCCCGCCCCACGTCTCATACACTCACAACTGAGGGATCAAACCTCAGGGTCAGTGACCAGCTCTTGGTAGATGAAGAGACATGACCAAAAAAGACCCCCAACCCCTCTAGATTTCAGAATATGAGGGCAAAGTGGTTTGTTTAGGTTGTGGAGTACACTTATACTGTACTTATGTATCACTGCATAGTTGTGTCTGTTCTTGGCTGTTACCGATGTTTTCTTGCCATCTTCTCCATAACCATGATGTTTAACCGTATAACGTTTGCTTGCTGTTACATTATGTTTTAATGGTTCTCTGTGATTCTGTTGTGACTTTTTTGTCCGTCTCTAATGCACACTGTGACAAAGTCACAGTGAGGTCATTAGCATTCTGTAAGACATTTTTCTATGTGGGCTGGAGGTGGTGGGAATGTGGTTCGTGAGGCTTGTTTATCTAAATATGCATTCACCAGTGCAGCAGTTTCCCTCAGAAGAGACACCTTGAAAACTACTAAACTACTGAAAGAAGTCCTCATCACTAAGCCATACCTCTGCCGCTGTGCATGAAGATGCCTTCTCAGGCCCTTAAGACTTTTGAGCTGCATAATTCTCTAAAATTGTTTCTGCACTGTAAAGTCAGATTTAATCAAGTGAATGTTAAATTATGGGATACTAGGGTTTTTTTTGGGGGGAGGGGGGGGGTGATGGTAATTATACGTAATATGAATCAGGAGGTAGCCACTCCATGCACTGGATGTTGGATCTTGGCTGCATCCTTCATCTCTCAGCTCTTCCAAAACACCGCTGTTCTGTTTCGAAGAAAAATACCTCTGAAACAGGTCGCCATTTGTTAACACAGCTGTCATACCAATAAATAATGATCAGACAGTGTTTGTGCATTTTTCCTCCCCACATCTTTTTAGTATTTTTCCCGTTTTATCCAACGTGTCAAAGCTGTCACATGAGCTGTGAGAAATGGCAGCTCCATGCATGACCACACTGAGCAGCCAGTGGAGATCTCTGATCCTCATGAACCCGTGTAGTGTTTCTGATTCCACCTCTTCCTCTGTTTCTTACGCTTTCCATAGATTGTTTGTGATGGGGCTAGCAAAGTATTATCAACATGGTAGTGGAGCGGTTTGGGTGTCACTGGTTCTGGATCCCTCACGCACACACAAACACAAAATGGATATCCCAGAATTCCATTTATTTGTGTCATGGGATCTTTGGGATGGTTCTTGCCCTTTATTGCATATGCAAGGATGTGACTGGAGCTTTTGATCTTCGTAAATGGATATGCCTTGGATTCTGTTGAACTGTTTGCAGTGATTACTCCAGGTCTTGACAATGTCTCAGGTCTATGCTTGGATTAAAAAAATAATAATTTCACAAAATTACTACTTATCTGTATTTGCATTATACAACATTTTTCAAAATGTAATTGTTGGAAAGATGTATCTAGATATCCAGAAGTTAGCGTTTCTGTAGAAGGTAATATTCTACTTCATGGTTACTAGTAGCATCAATACTGGATTTTTCCTTTTACCACAAAAACACCAAAGCACCATTTTTACAGCCTTATTTGTGGCTGACATATGAAAAGGTAGTCAGGGAGATGATTCTCCCAAAGCTATGTGATGTCTGACGCTTCCCTGACCTGCTTAGGAGACGAAAAGCCAAATGTCACAACCTGACACTGGAAGGCAGTTGTTGCCTTGGCAACTGGGAACAAAGGAATTAGAACAGGTCTGATTCGGCTGATGGAAAGTCATTTAAAGACGACATAGTGTGTGTCTCAACTGGGCAATAAAGATAAGGGTGTGTGAAATTTTACCTAAAGCTAAGCAGTAATGGACCCTAGCATTCTGCTAAACCTAAAAAATGTTTAATAACGGTAAAAAGAAAAAAATGTGGAATGCTTTGTGTTCTGGCAGTTCTTGGTGTTCAATTCTCATTAACCGGATCAATTAGACTCTAATCTTGCCCTTAACAACACCCTTCAGAAAGTTTTTATATATTTTTTTTTTTTGCTAAGAGATGCATGATTCTCCCCAGAACTGTCCTTGCTGATGTTTTAAATCCCTGGAAGAGAGAAGAAATCCAGCAAAATCAAAAATGTAAATTGTTTAAAGCTGTTTATTTGTACTGAATTCCAGAATATACACTATCGTTTGATTATAATGGGAAATGAAACACAACCGAATAACAGAGGGGACAAACTCATAATTCTAACGTCTATGCAGAGGAGAGCGTTCAGTTTAAATGGTGCTTATAAACAGTGAGAGAACGTCATTCCGCAGCAATCCTGTCAGGCGGGAGAGATGTGTGAATGTATGTCAGGCGTGAGACAGATGAGTGTGTCGGCTGAGTGGCTTGTCTGGGGCAGGGGAGTGACATAAGAGTCTCGGGTAAATGGGGTGAAGGTCCTGTACACTACAACACTGGCAGCATGGTTTAGAAAACATTAGCATAGCGATTGTTACTCAAGCGTATGGTGAAGTTTGACAATGATCAGCCCGCGGTGTCTGTTTATTATCGTACAGTTTTGAAATCAAAACATGTCAGTGGGCAAATATGAAAACACTATTGTCAAAATACTGCCTTTAATTTTGGAACCGCAGATTTCTTCCGTACCGTTTAGTAGACGGGAGGGAAAATGAACGTTAGTCATGTTACTAGTTAAAGGCCGCTAATGTTAATCTAGTATTTAATCATGAATTGTGTTGACTTTTCAGTCACACTTAAATGCACCATCTATGGAGAGACACATATTAATGCTAATACTGTTCCTGAATTGCTGGGCATGGTCTCCCTTCCCAATTTGAAAAAGCTCTCTCGATGGTTTAATTAATTTTCATTTCAAGTGCTGTTGTCGTGCATTTTAGACTACCAATTCTCTTTTTTCTGACAAACCATTTTACCTTGTGTCTCTTGGGACTTTTCTTTAATCTAATTTAACTGTGTTAGATCGTGTAGACACAGCATAGACACATCCTTTACCAGGCTAACATGCCAAAATGACATCAATAAAGAAATGGAACAAGATATTTGGAAACAAAAAGTCTTAATAATCACAATGCATTACATTGCTAAATATAGTCATGCACAACATTCGGCCTATAGCACTGTCTGGCATTTGCTACTTGGAATACTTCATTTTAACACATAACAGGGAAGAACAAGATTGACACATGGAAATGAATCTTGGGAGGGAAGGCGTGTTCTCTGATTTTTCCCAGTCCAAAGAAAATAAACAATAAATAACTAAAAAAACATCCTGGCAAAGACACACACAGAAGGGACAGAACACAGAAAACGGTCAAAAACCATGAAAAACCTTGTCAACTATTACAAAAAGCACAACTCAGAATGTATAAAGCTTTTTTAAGTTTGTTTCATAAAGTCACAGTTACCAAAAAAAGTGAGTAATTTCTTACATATCCTATTATAACATTACCTAAACTCTATTACCTATGAGGTATATCTGAGAGACTCCAGTAAGAAATGCACGGCCTGCAATGACACCATGGTCTGCGCAAATATTTTTTGAATGAAAGCTCTGCAACCACTCAGAGGGAAGCTAGCGCTTTGGATCCGTGTCTCTTTGCCCTTTTCTGCAGGTGCGTTGCAGAAGCACCACGGCCCAGCCCACACCCCCACCGGCCAGAAACTGAGGTATTCAGAGAAGTAAAAAAAAATAATAAAATGAAAACCCAAAGGGGACTGGAAAAAAATAAGAATAATAAGAATAAAATAAAAAAAAAAAACGCTTTGGTCAAGCAAGGCACTCACCCCAAGGGTATCTCACACTTCACCACTACACCATCTTGTATCAACGTGGAGTCAAAGTTCTGAGTGTTCCTACTAGGGTCTGGGCCATATTAAAGCCTCCACCTTCATCACTGTGGTGGTATGGTTCCCCCCACATGTCGTGCTGCCATTGCTACTCCTCGGTAACCCTAACTCTCTGTCTCACCAATATCAGCAGTTTTTGCAGGTGGGGGGGTTCTTTGGTTCATTTTAGCAACTGTGCGCTGAAAGGAAAGATCTTCTCATTCCTGGCCTGCCCCACGGGCACCGGTTTCCAACACAGTAACATAGCAAAGTAAACGCTTCGGACCCCACGGGACACTCAGTTAAGAGCATCGAGGGGGCGCCGACCAACAGGGGCCGGGAAAGGCGGTAGCTTGCCTCGCGGTGGAATATAAGGTCAAAGATAATCAGGCAAGTTCAGGAAATAGACATTCTTTGCCTAACTGCATCGAGAAATCTGCAGTGTATGGGACGCTTACCCTACAGGTAATATCTTTGGTAAGATCACTTCAACACACACCCTCATCAATGCACCGGCCATCTTTAGTTCGAGTCTGGAAGGGAGGGGTCTTCTATATTATCGACTGTCAAACTGGAAGTAGGAACACACAGAGCTATAAAATATATTACAAAATCTTAGTATAAAATACACAAGCTGATACCCTTTTCCTTTACACACATACGCTCAGGAGAAGGGAATACTTGTGCTTAGGAAGTGGAAAAGAAAGAAACAGGAAACAAATCAAGAGCCAAGTGCAGACCATTCAATGAAAACAACATCTTTGGTATCTTTGGTATCTTCAACATGATTAACATGAAGAGTCAGTGAGGTAGGCTCCATGGTTCTCACTGAAAGCAGAAAGACCTGTTTCTGTACATACAGAGCCCGTCATGGAAGTAGCAAATTTACAGGAATCCTCTTTCCACCTTAATGTACAACCTCAGGTAGCTACTTATTGTTTCGGGTTTTTCTTTGGTGAATCGCAACAATTTGGTCTGGAACAGAGTACAGACCTAACAGTGAAGTCGACTCCTCATCTCTGACAGGAGAGTTTCCACAGCCAAGTTCTTCATCAACATTCAACAACATTTTTTTTTTATCAGCCCGAGAAATTGAAGTTAAGTCTCCATTCCCCACATCAAAAGCAAAATAAATTTTTAAACAACCTACATTATTTAAATTATATTTTTAAAATCACAGTAGAAATCAATGATCTAAGCTTTTGCTATACGTTATTTATACATTGATCATATTTATGCTTTGGTTTTGAAGTCATTCTTCAAAAAAGTACAAGTTTTAAGCTTTTTAAAGCAAACCAAAATGTTCATAAATTAAGAGGGACAGAAGCACTATATCTTTAATGTGCAATAATAAATACCCATAAATATTTACCCAAATTACAACTAATTAAATAAAATTAAATAGAAAACAGCTTGGTCATAAATAAATAAGTACAATTAAAACAAAGAAAACAAACCATGTAAACTCAACAACATTTGGCATCTTAAATTAAGGTTACATTAAAATCAAAATGTAAATTTCATCATACATTGTGGAAAGTAAAACAAATGCACATTGTAAAATTTCTTTGATTTTAGCACTGAAGTTGACTGATTTTACCTTTGCATACAGTGAGGCAAGCATATGAAAACCAGCTTTCTTTCCACAGCTCTGGGTGTCATGTGACCCAGGTTTGACACATAATCCAGACCTATCACATGTTACCTGGGCGTCATGTGTCTCTCACACAGGGTCTAATGTGCACCCTTTAATAATAAGAGTCCATCTGTGGGTGTGGTTGTTACCAAGGTCTTCTCAGCATCATTCATATGTAGACCACACTTCTTTAAGACCACATAGACATCATCCACATAGACCACTGTCTGTAGACCCATTCTTTGTATCATCCACAGAATTCCAAACATGTTCTTAATATGACCCATACATAGACCACTCTCCATAGACACATTTTTAAAATAGCTCTACTCACACACCCTTAACCTAGACATGAACCACCCCTGGGCAGACACATTTCATACATCATCCAGGCCGTTTGGCTTCAGCGAGTGAAACAGTATGCTGTTCAGTGGCTTAGAATTGGTCTTATAGTGACTACCTGCCATTAAAATTTTTGTTCTGCTTTACAAGCATGAGAACAGGGATTCAGCAAAGGTCGCACAGTGTTGCCCTGGTCCCAGTATGGTGCTCTGAGCAGCCATGGAAGCCAAAAGCAGAGCAGAAGCAGGTGAGATGGTGCAGAGTTTGCGACCGCAACCCTAATGCAGTCCTAATACCGTAGAGGCTAAAACATATGAGCCTGGCCAAAGAGGTGGCCTTTGTCTTTGGTGTCATGCAGCATTTTACATCAACATTGCACTACTGCTTCGGTCTGCTTAAAAGCCATGTCTCCAGGCAGTAAAACAGAATGACAGCGAGCCGTGACATTTTAAAAGGTCTCATCGCAGACAAGAATCTTTGGTCTAGATTCTGTTCCCGTGGTTACACTAAACAACATACATTGTTCACAGTGTCTTTGACACCTCGTCTCACTGAATCTGAGTGTCCCCATGTTTGAAAGAAACCTCGTTCAATATGCTTCCAAACACGGGTTAAATAAAACTAGACAGTGTACATGTAATTCGAGACAAAATGGAGAATCAAATATTCACATATATGCAGACATTCTTTGGTTTTGATGCTTCGATTCCTTTTTTGGTTTAGCTTCTGAAAAGAACTATTTTAAAATGATAGTAAATGGGACTAAACTATAAAAAACAGTAACCATTAAGAGGGGAATGGGGCTTTTGCAGGAATAAGCATGAGTCTTTGGTGTTACAGCTGATGAGGTTCTCGTTGTGTGTTTCTGCATAGGCACACGTAAAAGACAATCTTCCATTTTGAGAGACATCATTCTCTGTCTTGGGAAGCAGCTGTCGTTACGGCGACACTCCCCTACGTGTGATACCCATTTTGGTCCCTGTCTGCGCCTTAGAAAATAACCCCCCACCACCACCACCACAATCACCACCACCCAGACACACACACACACACACACACACACACACACACACACAAACATCCTTCGCCAATAACCTTTCCTTGCACTTATCATCTTCATCATGGTCGTTATGGTTACTACCTTCGTTCTTTGGAAAAGCTGCAGAGGATTTAGGTGCCGAACAACAACAAAAAAAAGAAAGTCTCTTTGGTTTCAAATGGTCAATAAACAGTAAAGTCTTGCTGTCCATAGAGAATCTCCATCGCCTTTGGTTTCCTTCCACATCATTCAAAAGGGCTGCTTATTGGCTAGAACCTGAACTCTGTGGTACGGCACATCTAACTAAATTCATGAAAGAAGCTATACTTGTGATCAAAAGACTCTGGCATGGGGCTTTGTTGACACAGTTGTGGGGGTGGGGGGGGAGGCTGGCAGTCAGTCTATGGCTTGTGCTGTACTGAAAGAAAGCGTAATAGTTTCAGGAAGCTATACACACCTAAACTGGGATATTGTAATTAAATAAAGCCCCAAACAGGAGAACCCCAGCTTACTGGGGGAGGGGGGTATTAGATTGTTCATCTGCTCTACAAAAGTGACATCCTGAGTTGGGTAACGTACGGAGAACAGTGTTCTGCTGCGGAGGAAATGTGCTTCTTCATTGTGCTCACTGTAGGGGGATGTTAGCTGTCAAGACCTCGTTATTATCCATGAACCTCGCCCAGCCAGGACCTTGCCACCCTACCCCGTACAAAGTCACCTGCTCAGGTCTCTATCACCTCAGCGTCCTTTCAAAGTAGCTAAGACCACAGGTCAAGGTTTTCTATGACGAACTGGTGAAACCGGGAAATATACAAATTATTATGACTTATCCCTTCTATTAACACTGATGAAGTTTTTGGTTTGTTTGTTTCGAATGTGAGAAATTGTGAGTTAATAATTGAACTATGGGGGTATAGTATATAAAAACCAATTATTGTCATGAATTTCATCATTTGACTGCATTGTTAAATTTGTTATTCAAGTCCAGAGAATGGGGAAAAGAATGACTGCTGGAAGACAATGCTCCTGAACGTGAGATCAGGGCACATAAAGGTCAAAGTGTCACCAACAGCACTAAATCAAACGATGTGTGCAAAACCAACACATAGAATCTAAAGTAGGGCTCTCCCTTAAATATCCTCTCTGAAAACATTCAGAGGATGAAACAGCACTGACCTGAGGTCTGGTCCTGTCCTCTACCATGTTTTCCAGATGTTGCTGCATTGTGACTTACATCACTGCATCCTTACTATAGTCTTTAAGTGTAGTGGTCCTTACCCGAGTTCTTCCAAATTTTTGTAACATTTTTTGTTTTTCAAATAGAGATAATAATCACTCAATAACTGACAGAAAGAAAATGGCATAACAAACAGATCTGACGGCATCAGTGGATCACAGTCCCTCATGGGTAAAAGTGAATGTATATCGCTTTGGTTCATCTTGACCCTGGATGAATGGATTCAAGAACTTTGTAGCAATTTGTTCCTCTTGCCAGTAAACAGCCCTTTTTTCCTTTTTCACACTTAAAAAAAAGCAAAATTAAAGATCTCAAGGAAGCCCCCTTTCCTGGAGTACAGACCCCGCCCACAAAGCTCCATCCCCCAATCGCAATTCGGAACTCCACTTCCAGGGCCGGCCCCACTGGCCCGATCTGCCAATCACTCTTTGGTACTCCTATCCCAGCCACACCCTCATCACCTTAGTCCCCCAGTCATGCTTTGGTGCAGGTGCTGGAGGCGGAAGAAGCTGCCCCAGGGCTACCCTCATCCACCCACTTGTCCAGGCTCCGCCTTCTGGCATTCATAAAAAAATTGCTGACAGTGCTGATCTCCAACCCCAGCTGCTGCGAGATGGTGAGCTGCATCTCCTTGGACGGCCGCTTGTTCTCCCTGAAGATGGCCACTAGGGTGCGTCGCTGGAGGTCTGTGAAAACCAGGCGGGATTTCTTTGGTGTGTTGCCTCTGTCTTTGTTTGGGTCCTGCTCTTTGCGCTTGCATGCTTGTAGCGACAACAGGGTATGGAGGGCAGGGAAGAGAGGGATGGACAAAAGGTGGAAATACATTAGAAAACATTAGAAGTTTAAAAGCCCCCGCTTGCTGCTGAGATGGCCTCGGTGACAAATCAGTCACTATTTTTAAATGTGAAAAATAAAATCAATGACTTAGAACAATCATTTGCCTGATATTCTGGATATTACTCCTTTTACCCAGTATTACATTTGTATTTATATAGCATTAACTTATTTTAGAATTCTGTAGAGGACTAAATTATTAAATGATATTATAAACAGCATTAAGTCCAACATGCACTACTGATTAATGACTGCATAGCAGAAATGCTATCTCCTTAACTCAATTTCATTTGCCAAAGAAAACTATTTATGTTCACCGTTTGCTTTGCTCCATGTGTATATGGACATTAGATGTGTGACCTGTGTATGTTTCACTCATGCATTTCAACCATCTTTAAATATCTTCTGATTGGTTCTGTATAAAAGGAGCTACACTGATATTTGCCTGTAAAGCAAATAACTGTGCGTTTCATTTACATATTTACTTAGGTGTTTACTTTTCTGATTAGTACAGAATTAAGATGAATCCAATGGGAATGGGAATTTTCCAATGGGAAATTGTATATTACTTTTGTAGGAAGTAAGGTTTGAGCTAAAATGCAACAAATATTAAATGCCTACAGTAATTTTAATATATATTGAGATATATATAGTATATACGACAGGCTGACCTGAATTCTGCTATATAAAGCATGCATAAGTTAAATACACCAATTCCACAGGCTTTCAGGCAAAGTTACAGATTTATCCCCAGCCTTTGCCCAATGTATAAGATGAAGATGATGAAGATGATGACGATGCTACATGCTAAAGGTCATGTGACTATTCTCAGCTTGCTATGCTGAAGCACACAGGTTGCCCTGCATGGCTGACAGATCCTCTCGTTATGATACCCAAGGCCAAAGACCAAAAGGCACCAAGACAGAACACACTGTCAAATAACAGGAAAAAATTTAGAAATTTAGAAGCTAAAGTACTTCTAATCTAGCAGTATCACTCCACGCTTCCAGGGTTGGTAGTTTGATCTCCATCCATATGCGAGTTTTACATGTTATCTCTGTGCTGTGTGAATTTCCACCTGTAACCCAAAAAACATGAGTCGGGGAGCTTCTACCATCTAAAATTACCCAAATTGTGACTGACGGGCATCCTGTTGGGGGTGGGGGGAGGGGGGGATCCCCACCTAATGTTCTGTGCTTCCTCAGATAAGACTGCACATTCAGGGTTACCCTATACTACACATAAATAACATTATTTTAATCGATAACACTGCTGTCAGTCTGTATGATCATGCTAAAGCACAGTAGTTTATCACATCCAAAACATTTGTTCTGTTAGATTTACAGTGCAAAGAAAAAGTCCATGGGATGTATGCTGATTCACCACAGGATGGCAGTATTGTATGAGACGTCATTTGATGGGACGTACTTTTTTAAGTAAATGCAAATGAGCGTGTTGACTTATTAGACACACTGTATGAGCTCTTCTTACAGTACAGCTGAGAGCCGAATCAGTGTAAATCAGTCAAGCCTGAAAGGGCTTTATAGCTGGCAAAACATTCACTCTTCATAAAGCCTGATGTCATGATATTCAAAGGTACAACAGCAGACTTTGTCCACCTGCATTAAAAAAACTAACGGTTTGAGATATAAGTTTTTAAAATATATACACACACACCCCTCTGTCATTTTACATGCTGTCCTAAAGCAAGGGGGAGGATACAAATGTAAGAGGTGGAAAGGTCCAAAACTGTTTGCCCAGCCTTTATTTACCGGGCTGAAGGGCAAAAGATCCTAATAATAAATCACTAAACTGGAACTAACACACCAAGGGGTAGAGCAACAAACTGGTGCAAAATCCACAGATTCTTGTGCCGAGAATTTAATTAAGCAATTTGGTTCGTTTAATGCAATTACATCCGTGGGTTTCAATTTAGAACAGCAATAAGGCGGAAATGTGATGGATTTTATGAGCACAGCGGCATTAATCATACAGCGTGCTTATTATTTATGGTTTTGCGCTCATGCCTGGGAAATGTCAACAAATGTTGTTCTTGCATTTCTCTGAAATTAGCTGTGTAGGTCCACGTGGAACAGCTAGGTGCTGTGGCTGAGTGCGAACCTCAAATAAAAGCAAATGACCTGTCTCACGTGGATACAGTCAGATATTCAGGTGACAATGCAGTGCAGGTGACAATGCAGTGCAGGTGACAATGCAGTGCAGGTGACAATGAAATAAATTGTAATGTTGGTAAGAAAAGTAAAGTGTTTTACCAGAATACATAAGTCGCTCTGATGTCTCGTCTTGCTTACAGAATTCTCCTGGTGAAAACAGGCAAAATTGGTTATTAACAGAGAGGTCTGAGGTACGAGGAGACGGTCACACAAACGGCACTCCAGAGAAACACGTCGGAAAGACAGTCCCAAGCACTTGTCTGTATGGCCGTCAAACCGCACACGCTCCGAAACACATGTGCCGCAGCGAAGGCCTGCATGTGCATGCGAGGAGAGTCAGTGTTTTGCCGCTTTAAGTCCCATGAAGGATGCTGCTGTTGTACCCTTGAGCGCATACGTAACCTGAATTGCTCCAATAAAAACATCCAGATGTGAAAATGGAAAATAAACAGCAAATTGTTTAGGATAATGCTTGCTAAGTAAATGAATAATGTGGAGAGTGAGATTCGGATCCAGCTTCCTTCAAATCAAGAAGAGATGAAAATCTCCCAGTGTCTGATGACAGGAGTAATGTTAAAGAGTACATCTGTGTTCTGAGAAGCATGTTTCTAATTCATTGCTTGGATTGGCTGAGTACCATTACCTGAGAAGCGTGTTTCTAATGCATGGCTTTGATTGGCTGAGTACCATTACCTGAGAAGCGGGTTTCTAATGCATGGCTTTGATTGGCTGAGTACCATTACCTGAGAAGCGGCTTTGCGTTTGGAGTGAAATACAGAAGAAAATGAAGACTATGAACACATCTGCGGAATCTTTTTTTTTTTAAATTTCCAAAATGAACATATCATTTGCAAAACCAAAACATTTTCATTCAATGCATATTAGATGAAGCTGTCTTGACTTTAATAAGCTGTATAACAGTGACATTAACATAATCTTTAATGCTTGAATATTATCTTCTTAACTTGCAGAAATTATTATACCCCAACAGCATTCTCTCCAGACATTATGTAAAGATCACATTGTGTGCCCTGACTAAAATTTTAACTCAACAACAACACATCTCACATTAAGATACGGTGAAATACATTCATTATTATTATTTCTGTAAAAAATAAACTAGGTCATAAACTCCTCAGGTGTTGCTGTACTGAAACACAACATATTCTTTATTCATTCACTGCCACACCAAAGAAACAAAATATCAAAAAAGTGTTCAATATTCTCAGTATTCAGTTACGGTTTAAAAAATAATCTTCTTATAAAATTAAACATATGACTGAATATAATATATGACTAAATGGATAATAATATTATAAAATGAACAGGCTACTATAAAAAATAGATGCTATACAATTTTTAAAAAGATTATTGACCATCATTAATGACGTTTCGTGCAGCATTCTTTCAATCCACGTAAAAAGGCACAAAAACAATGTGACACGCTTTCACCAGCGAAATTTACTTTGATTGCTTTTTCCTATTTTTTAAGGAATACTTTAGTATTTTTAAATATATTATATGCTTAGATACTAATAATCATTCTTATCTTTTCAAAATAATAATAATAATTAATAACTAGGCAAAAAAAATTATATGCGCTACAAATTTTAATTTATTTTTTCCCCACATTATATACTTAACGTCCATTTTAGTCTAAAATGCATATTCACTACACTTAATTAACAGTCGCTAACATTTCGCTGAATGGGAAGTAGCTGTTGTGGACGAAAGATCCTGGGCTTGCAGATGCTTGTAATTTGCACATTGTTTGTATTAGCATACATGTCCACATCCCCCTACTTTGCTGATAAACACTGCGATGCCTCTCAGCTTGCCGGCTCCTGTGCTATTCAGGCTTTTTGCACTTTGCTATTAATTACGAAACCGCGGTGTTTTCTTCTTGCCGTCAACATAAGAGGTGAACGCTTTGATCAAAAAGTACAGCGGCCCTTCATCAAACATGACCTTCATTTTAACTCAACTAGGAGACAAAGCGCAGCTCTCACACCGAGCCCCAGGAGGAGAACCGGGGGGGGGGGGATGTGCCAGGTACCCTAATTGGGAGTAAACAGTAAGGAGCGCGAAAAAGAAAAGCGCAAGTCTGATTATTATAGATCATAGAGAAATACATTCATGAAGACACACAGATATATAAAAGTAGTTCTCATCCTAAAGGTAGGTAGGATGCACTGCTGAAATAGGCATTACGGCGGCGGCGGAAGCAGCGCATTGAGGAAAACGGCAGGAAACAAAATAGTTAAACATGCATGAGTCAAAGTATTGAACAATAACTCATAAAAAGGAGAGTTTAATCTGCATTAGACCCAGAGCAAACAACCTCTTTCAACCATTTCTGTAGGTTCATCCTCGCATTACATCTACGAAATCACCCTGCAATGCCTTTCTCCGGCATTTGCAAAATCGGGATGCAGTTCCAGCCTCATATCACAACATGTACGAAGGTGAGAACTGGGAAGTAGGTAAATTCCATAACACAGTTTTACATCACAGTAAGATGCTGCTTGGGGGGATGCTCTGCATGCAGATAGCTTGGTTTGATACGGTAAACAATCAGATGATATACCAAGCTGGACATTTAGCCGTTTTTGTTTGTTGACAGCGAGGTCTGGTACATGGGTCACAGGAGCACTGAGACAAATTTTATATTAATGCTTTATCGGCATGGCCGCATTTGCAAACCTGAGCTTGGTAAAGTGCTTTTTGTTTCAGTATTCCTCCGAACCATTAAAACTATTACCAAGTTATTTCCACAGATTTTTAAAATATTCGGCCGATTTGAACGAACGCGCTACTAGGCACGTTTAAGCCTAAAAACACCGTGTTGACAAACGGCGAGTGATTTAAAGATGCTCAGATCCCGGCTTTTCTAACGTGTTGTATTTCATACGTGACAATCATCTGCGGAGCTGATCGGACGGTATTGTAAGCCTGGCGCTAACGGGAGCCCGATTGCGGGCTGGTGCTGGGAAGGAATTGCCGCCGTCAGCTTTACTGGAAGGAGCCTGGATCAGGTTCCAGATCAATGCCGACTGGGTCCACACGTTTATGTTATCGTTGCCAGCATTAATGCGCTTTTAATCTTCAGGAGATGATCCGTATCGATCCCCATCGATATACACACATTTGTTTTGGAAAGGGACTTAACCACACGATTGGGAGACTGAAATAGAAATTAACGAGAGGTCTCTTCCGATTGAGCATTTCAGATCCCCTTCTGGGCCTTTGCTTCAGCATGAAAGACTACGGTCAGAGTTCGACACTGACAGGAATGAAATCTCCTCGGATGTCCCCATAAGTAAGTAATATTCCCGTGTAAGAACTAATAATAAAATAGCCTCATACACAACCTTTAATATACAAGTATATACCTGTATAATAATGTAAGGTTACGAATGCAATTCACTAAGAACATGACTGTTACATTGTTGTGCACTTTATGCTTGGCACTGGATGACAAACAATTCTGGTATGTTGATACGTACTGACAATAAATTGAGTTCTTTTTTCTGACTCTAATAATCGCTCATTCAATGCAGGTTGCCTTAAGCCTAATTCAGCCCTTGTAATAGGACATGTGAAAGAGCACAATCATACACACATGAACACAATCACATCACTGGGGAGGGGGCGGAGGAAACAGGGGGAGATAATGCAAACTGCAATGACACATCTGAATCCACAATAGAAGTGTGGGAAAACTACACTGACTGTTGCTATGACAACAAGCACTAACAATTATTGTTACCCATTTATGATATCATTTAGATTGCATAGCTATCTCATGCATAATGGTATGGGCATGAGTAGGATTTACAGGGCTGTTTCAGTCTTGTCTCTGATAGTTTGTTAGTTATTACAGGTAAGATGGAAGTGGACAATCCAAACATTACTTTCAGGGTTTAAAATCGTTTACCCCTAAGATCTGTTTTAAACCAACACAGTTCAGAAAAGCCAGCTATAAACATTGTTCTGGATATTTTCAAATGATGCTATCAGATGATACTGTCAGATACTGTTATGAAGTTTGAACCCATGGAATGCAAATAACAAAACTGTGAAACAGAGTGGATGTGTTTGACACTATATAGGTATGACTCACCCTGTCTACCAGCCGCCAGCCTTTACAGTAGGCTAGTAGGCTATTCGTTAATGAATTGCCGTCACTATTTCAACCATTATACCATCTTTAAAACGTTATTTCAGGGAACGTAATTGAAACTACGTCTGTAGCCCAGTCCAGATCTTCACTCACATATCAAACAAACGGTATTGGACATGAGAAAATTGCATTTGGGCACGAAGTGCATTGAACTGAGTCGGGGCTGATTATAATTAGTGCTTTTTTTTAACCTTTCGCTGAAGCATTTCTCCCTTTTGTAATGGTTCGCTCCAATAAGAAAGTTTCTAAGTTATCATGGCCAGGGCAAATATCCTGTCAGACTATGCTTTTTCTGCAAATTTTAATGTAATCTGCGCTTTTGATTGACTGAAGTTGGGTGATGAGGAACAAAGGCGTACAGCTCAGCACATCTTGCCTGTTTAACTGGAAACAAGGTGGCGGTCGTTCTGGGCCCTACGGCCTCAGCCTGCAGGGCATGCAGAGATTTCTATCAATAATTCATCGCGTCGCCCCAGCTTCTGCTCCCGGCTCCAAAGCCCCAGCCTCGTCGATCACATTATAGCTTCTCTCCAACTCTAGTCCAAAGCACATGCCGTCATTTCAGATCTGTATGAGCAAGCAGATCCAACCTGAAATAAACCCTAGCAGGCCTACATGTATGCGTTTCACACGTATTTCTTTAAATATTATAAATATTTTTCCCGCTAATCATTTAAACCAAATGCATGGACAGATGTTATAAAGGCATAAAAACATCACCCTATATTTAAATATGGGTCATGTCAAGATATCTATTACATGCATTTATTATTGTTAGGCAGACAGTGAGAATACTACACAGTTGTAGCTGGGCACTGTATCATATGTATTTCAGAACTGATCATTTTAAATAAAAATAACTGCTACAAGTGGTGACCTGCCATTCATCCATCATGGAGACAGAGTCATACTACGCTGTGTGCAAGCTATTCTGACCAAACAAGATGAATCGATTTTTATGCCTTACCGATAACATTCCTGTGGTACATGTAGCCGTATTTACAGTGCATGCTGAAAACTCTCACAAAATCTATGAAAAAGATTATGGATGTCTAAAAACATTTTTAATCACTTAAATTATTTAACTTCCGTATCACACAAAAAAACAACGGTCGATCTGCAAAACGCGATTTCCCATTTTTACCATTAGGCCTAAAAATGAACCATAACAAAATACTGGCGCATAACTTCGTAATGTTACTACGATAGTTAGGCCCACTGGTTAACCCAATTTGCATGTCTTCTTAATTTTCGTCCAGCCTTAACAGTCGTCTGTTTTGCAGCTAATTAATTAATTTTTTAAAAAAAGCTTTCAGGTCCACTGTTACGAACAAAAGTATATGTTATCTACTTCTGGTAATAAGCAAATAACCTGTTCTTATCGCTGTTTTTATTCGCTAGAGGGGGCAACCGCGTTCCGGTAGGTACACTCTTTTTATTCACTTTTATTTCTCAGTAACTCATTAAAAACTATTCTTCATTGGATTAAATTGCGCTCCACACCGCTGAACCTCCCAGGAAAATACAATCACCGCCGTTCAGACACACTAACGCCGGCGACTAGTCAGCACAGCCGGCGCTGAGATTGTTGGGTCGGAAAGAGAGATGGATAGAGCGAGCATGCATGGAATAAAACTACCACTGGAAAATAGTAATTAATAAGTCATTTAAAACCAGAGGCAGGGACATTTCTGCATCAGTTGTGCGTGTAGATACTACAGTGATCATGTTCGTGATTATAAATACATAGCCTATAGGCCTATGTATGCCTAATTCGCATTTAACGTTATATAGGCTGCAGTCTTCAAAATGTTTCAGTTACTCATTTTGTTACTCATTTTTAGAATATATACACACATATGTGTCCATGATGTATACAGACTAGTATGAAAATCCTTTGAACTACAAATTGCATATAATTACATCAGGTAATTCGTCATAATATTAGCTTATTAATGAAACTATCCCCACAAAAACTATATACAGCGACTTAACCCTAATACCAACTTGCTTAAATATTCTTCTTTGTTCTTTCAAAAGTATGTATTATAATCGATGTTAGTCAAAACACTGTAATATAATCAAATATTATTTTAGTTTAGCATGGAAAAAAGATCGGACGAATTACCCCAAATAATACTCAAAAGGTAGCAAAAGCAACTGCATTTACAGGTGTGTAGCGCGTCTTACCTGCCAGCCGTAAAGCCGACATCCTTTGAAACTCGGGTTCCTGCAGCCACTTCCACATGCGCCTAAAGGTTTCCCTTCCCGATTTAAGTTTGCTCCACGGTTTTGGATTCCTCAAGAGATCGGACAGGGTGCCCTGTGAACGACAGAGGATGCGCTGAGCAAAAATGGCTTGCGGGATGCTATAGCGCTTCAACTCCGCTGTGATCCTCTGTGCCACCTCTTTGGTATTTATCTCTTCAAGCTGCCCCGAGTTGGTACCCTGCGTTCCGGAGGAGGAGGGTGGTCGGTCCCGGCCGGAGGCCAACAGGGGCCCGTGGGATTGAGCATGGCCCTGATTCCCCCCGTGGTGCACGCCGTTCAAATGCGGAATCATCCCCGCCGTGGGGCTACCAAGGCTCCGGGAGAGGTGCTGATCCCCTCTGGCCAGCATGGCAGTGTGGGCATCGAAAGTGGAGCTTAGGATTTTGTCGTGCCCGTGCGTGCTATAGTTTTGAAGACTTGGTTGGGTGTTGTGGACGGAGCCAAGGCCGCTACCGAGAGGACTGGTGGGCAGAGGGGACAGACTCTGACCCATCCCCGTCATGTCCTTATGGTAGGGGCTGTAGAGGCTGTTCATTGCTGGTAAACCTCTTTCATCCCGCATCAGAGTGAAGCTCCCGCTCACATTCCCGGAGAGGCGCTGGTGGTGGTGGTGGTGGTGATGATGGTGCGGATGGTGGAATTTCTCCGAAACGGTTGAAATCGGGGGCAGAGGTTGGAGTGGAGTCAGTGTTGTGTAGGTGCTGCTCATTCCCATCCCAGGCGGGGACGTTTCGCACGGCATGCTCATCGCGTGGTGCAGCGGCAGCGACAGATCCGGACGATACTCCCCTGCCCCATCCAAAATAGAAGCCATGCTCGACACCATCGCAGCTCGGGAAGAGGCTGCCGCTAGATCCTGATGTAATCGCAAAGCCCCGGCGCTCCGATCGTGAAGCGGACTCTGATTGCTCATCAGATCCTGGTCATGGCTTAGCCCACCGTGCAGACTGCCAATGCTGTCCATTGTCATTTCTGGCTCCATGGCGTAGGCATCCAGGTCCTTGGCCAGACATCTATAGGCGTTGTATGCAGTCTTCATTCAGCTCATCGATGTATTTTATACATATATGTATTTGCAGATTTTGTGCCAGAGACGGGTTTATTGTTTCCTAAGGCCTCTCGGTTTTTCCAAAAAAAAAAAAAAAAATTACCGATCTCGATCAGACGGGCCAGTGCTGATTATCCCCATGTCCGAGCCCTCTCCTCCTCCTACGTATTCTGTTTAGGCAGCTGGAGCTGTCCAGGCCGGGCTGGCTGGGCCATCACCCTTCCCTTGTCAGGAAGGAGGGGGATCTCAATGACTGACGTTTTCTGAACAATTCATGGCTCTAGCATTGTTATCAGAGTCCCGCCCCTCCCACGATCTATCCAATGAGATGGCCTCGAGACATTGTTCATGTTTGGTTGTGATTTTTTTGTACTTATTTTATTTATTTATTTATTTGTTTGTTTTGAGCGCATGCATCTGGAATTTGAAATCAAAGCGTTTTGATTTATTTTCAGGGAGCTTCCTGTTTCTAATAGCCATAAATTTGACTCACGAAGTGTAAACGTTCTTATATACTTGGTTAATTTTGTAATTTTATTTTATTGCATGCATTACAATTACATAATAAGACACTTGAGTATGATAATATGCACGTGTACCTATAAGTATCTTTATGTTGTAATGATGAATATATTGTAATTATCAAATATAGTTGTGAAAATATACAGGCTACTCGGTGTACAATTAAAATGTGCGCTTTTAGGTTTTGTAAATTTTCTGGACACCCTCCATGTTTTAGTAACTGTTTAATATTAATTGTGCATAGAAGTAGAAACAGTCCATAATAACCTGTCTTTCCCACACGGCGTTGCGTTATGGTTTAATGCAAGGTAAGTAGCAAGGTAAAATCGATTCAGTATATCCAAAAACCGATAAACAGCAGGCTTAAAAACTGATAAAATATGAAAATAACTTGCACTCGCCTGTGAGTATTTAACATAACCTGAAATATAGTTAGTTAACCGTGTGTCGCGCACGTCGCAAGCAAACTTCACTGGTTCTAGAATGAGATTTACAGATCATTCGCCCGAGTTAAATGTAAAGTTGCCTGACGCTTTGGAAGCCTGGCACACCATCAACCGCGTAGGGTAGTTGTTGAGACTTGGGCAGATGTCGCCTTTGTTTAAGGGGACTGTAATTAAGGGTGAGGAGACAGAAGTTTGAAGAACCGTGACCTATTTTCCTTTTGATCAACTGTCAGTGGAGGTGCAGGGGGTCTCTCCTGGACGGGGCCTCTTCTAAGCACTTTCAGCTGTCACGAAAAAAAAAAAAAATGAGCAAATCTGGAAATTTCCTTCCACTTGCCTTGAATTCTTGAACTTTGAATTTGGCGCAATTTATAATGTTAATGTTTGACTATAACTTAAAGCATAGTTAATTGTTAATAATTATCTGTCAAATAAATACATTAACAGTTGTTACTAATAATGAGTTAACTTATTGCGGTCGTGTTAAACCAGAACCGATTTTGCTTTAAAGAGGTCTGCTTTGATGGCGCACAGCTTGATAAAGAACTCAGAAACTATTTGATCATCGTCTTTAAATCTTTTTTACAGTAATAAATACATCGATATACAAGTTGTCGCATTAGTTTAGTAGCCTTTAACAGGGTATTTGGCATCGCGTTTGTAGTTTAATAAGACTCAAATTGTCTTTAACAAGTTTCAGGATCGGATTAGTGATTTACCGGAATTCGCAAAATTTCTAAACTATTATTCAGGAATTCAGGTGTTATAAAGGTATAACTTTAGCCTACGGCACACCATGTCCAAAACATATCCACAACAAAAGAAAACAACCTAACAAAGAAATGATATAATCAAACCCGGTTTCATCACTTTGCATTGCTAGCGAATTGTACAGTGCTTTTACAGGCTTTTCCATGCTGTGTTTATTTAGGTCTAGAGAGGCCCAAATCATAGCGGGTCGATTGAAACGGTCCTTTTCTCTTTCCTTTTTTCATTTTGATCTTTTCCCGTGCCATCTGGTATGTAAGTGCAGCGGTATTGATCAGAATCATTGTGCAGCGGACCCCATGCTAATCTATACCGTTACTGGCAATCAGTTTGGGGTTTACGCTGCATCTGCCCTTGCGCAAATGCGTCCATGGCTTGTTTCCTTGTATTTTGCGGTAAGTGTATGTCACTTAGACATTATATGCCTGTCGCATTTTACGGAAAAGAATTTTTGCATGGCTGCTTTCCGCAGAGACAGCTAGCATTTGCATTCGCATGTGCGGTTTAATCGCTCTTCAAATTTGACAGTCGTGATTCTACAGTTTCAAGTTTCATAGGCCTAGATAGTATAAGCAGCCACGGCGGGAGTAAATGTTTTCGGGGGAAATCCAAAGCCTGTAAACTGAAACATACTGGATGAAAATTATTTTCTGCAATATAGTGACTTGGAGTAACCTAGTGGTTTGTTCGGCGAAACTCTGTAGATGCAACTGTCTGTGGATTATACACAAGTTATATTGAAATGAAATAAAAACTAGGAGTGCAATCTTTATGTTTTCCAATCAAGAGTATACCGCGTATTATATATTACATATTCTCATATATACATATGCAGTACTAACGTAAGAGTCCATTGTACTTTGTGAGTGGAATGTATACGTATACCTGTACTTTAATAAATTTTTAATTTGCTACCTACATGTTTGTAGGCCTAATAATCTTCTATTTTTTGTCTACATATTTGTAATTTTGCAGTTTTTATTTTGTGGATATTTTTCATTAGTGCTATAATTGTAGTTGTGTATGTTAGTTTTTTTTTCCTGACTTAAAAAAATAATAGTATGTTTCGAAGTCATACACTGACTGGTCTAAGTCATTTAATAGCCTACGTTACAGTGTTTACATTATTATTAGCAACAAACAACAACAAACGACATCAACAACAACAAAAATGATAATAATAATAATAATAATAACAACAATCCATCATTTTCATTTCGCTTATCTTGGTCAGGATCGGGGGGGAGGGGTCTTGGATAACAACCGTCGATGACATGTAGATAAATTCGGGGGAAACACGCACAAAACTAACGCTCTTTTATCAACGTTCTTCTCTTTGCTCGTTCCAGGCATGATTAAAGTATCTGTTCTTTTATGTTTCATTTTTCTCGCTTTGGCTTGCGCCATGATTAACTTGAACTGTGGGTGAAATCCTTCACATTTAAAATTCAAAAGATAAAAACTGAGTTTTCCATTCCTCATATCTGAAAATGAATTGTAACGTGATCATTTTTAATCACTTTCCATATTAAGTTCATAATACAGGTTAAACAGACCTTTGTTATGCTTAAAAGTCAAATTGTTTGAAAAGACAACTGTTTATAACAGAAAGAATCGTAATGCGCCAACACATTGTTACCTGAATGTAGCCAAAACCTCACGAAGTGAAATCTCTTTTCAGCTGATAGGCTAATACAATCATGGTGTGATTAATTGTGTTTTTGGTAAAACTGTAAAATACGTCTAATTCACCGATTTATATACGGCTGTTTCGGTTGCTTTTTGTATAGATGGGAATTGCTGTGTACTAGTGAAGACACAAAGTGAGGCACCACGGAAAAAACTTACTTGCAAGTTGTGCAACCAGTATAAATTTACAGGGAATATGAACTACGTGTGGTAGGTAGCAAGTGCGAAACCCTTGAAAGATAAACTCTCATCAATACGCAGTGATTATATTATGCCTTCGGGCACGTCAGTCTTTGATCATATCATTTGATTTAATTATTGACATGTGGTAACCCATGCCAAATCAACATAAGTCTGTCAAAGGTTTGAGAATCCACGATAAAATACTTCTCCCTATTCTGCTTGACTATTTTGTAGTTGTTTTTCGAGTTAATTACATGATATTATAAAATTCCATTATAGTTCTCACGGAATTTAATTTATCTGGCTTTATTCGTATATTTTGGCAGATTAGCAAATATAATCTGACTGACATTGTGTAATAGCAACAGGACAGAACAGAACACAAGAAGTGACTTAAAGTTAGATGCAGTTACCCTGTGCGGTTGGAAAAGTCAAGTATTAACTTAAAGTATATTGTCAGCTATCCGAGACGCTAGACTGTATTAACGCACGGAAACAGAAGATATTTGGAAGTAACCGGAAAGAACTGAAATACATGATAATTTCCTTTCTTTACGTATAAATATATCGTTTCTATTATTTATTTTCAGTCACAGCTATATCCTGATGTAGGTTTTTGCATTAAATTACAAGGTTCATATTTCACAAAAATAGAAGAAAAATGAAGAAGATAAATAAATTAATTATTGATTCATAACGAGAGAGTTATTTTTAGTTAGCATCTGAAGTTAAATCATCATAGTTATTCCCGTTATTACTGTTAGCGTCTAAACAGATAAACGACCAAATCGTCTTACTGTACGTGGGTTTTCGAAAGAACGTGCACGTGATCTTGCACATAAGCGACACTGAATCGCGAAGGAAATCTAAGGTTAACAAAGGACTATGGTCACCCCTTTTAGGTTTGTGCTGGCAGAGGTAACCCTTTTTCGAATGACGTGCCCTTTCTTACCTCCCTTAATTCTTAATTCTTAACCCCGCAATTAATTTGGTGCTCTTTTTGAAATATACATATACAAAGTATGACCATATATTTAAATTAAAAAAAAAAACACAAACATTGGGCCTATTGCAGTTATGTAATACCTATGCCTATCTCATATTCAGTTGTAATGTGCAGGTCTATGGGATGTTATAAAGTGACATTTTTGTGTATAGCATTTCTGATGCTAATTCTCCAGCATAATTTAACACAAACACACAAATATGCATACATATCTGTTTGCTAAATAAATACAGTATTCAGACTGGGTGGAGAAGTTCATTTATTATTTGACTAATATTTAAATGGCTAATACAACTGATCTAGGTGATTTCGACTGTGGTGTGATTGTTGGTTTTATTCGAGGTGGTTAGAGCATCACCGAAACAGCCACCCCCTCTTGGGAGTTCACAGAATCTGTTGTGGTGAATAACAAAAACAGCATCCAGTCAATGGCATTTCTGCACCTTCAGGCAAACTCAAAAACCTCCCATGCGTACCTAATAAAGTGACCGCTGAGTGTATGCTTAGAATAACTGCATTATATATATAAAATACGAAGCACACGTTGGCTCTGCAGTGACAGAATGGCTCGTTTGAACCTTTTTAGCTGAGGTCAGAGGTCATGGAGGCCACTGCTTAATGTTACACTGCCTAATGACAAGAAATAGCCACTGTGCTCATTTACTTTCACTCGTTTCATTATTATTGACATGCGCACGCACAAATTTATTAATGCAAAATGTGTTGTTTCTTTTAATTCCGTATAGTATTTGTATATTTAGTTCTCATAAAATATAAGATGAATAGAAGATACTTCATATAGTGTGTATGTGTGTGTTGTGCCTTTGTACTGCAGCTTTTCACTGTTGAATAGTTCATCATGTAGTTATGTGGTCAATGGATTTATCAGTGGGCATATGTCATAAGTAGGCCTAAATATTTGTCAATACTAAAACCTGTGAAGCAAAACACTTTCGGATAATGGTAAGGCGATATTCAAAACAAATTTAATGATTTTATATGTTGATTCATGTCTTTCTATGGAAATCTGATCTTTTCCGTTCCTCAAATTATGAAGCAACATTATTTTGAAGAAAAAATAGCCAGCATAAACAGCACATTTTTCATTTACATACTGATAGTTTTTTTGTTCAAGGTGCTTGTAGTGCTGATTCGTTTTAAATAGCAGATCAACTGGTGATGAAAAAATTGAAATGGAAAAAAAATATTTTTAGTGCAATTTTAACAGATTTTTTTGTCAGCATCTACAAGCTATGACAGCTTATATGTTGTGATTTCAATGCAGCTGAAGTTAATTTTGTTCAATCGGTGTATGCGGAAGGTCAAAGGCGAAATTAATTGGTAGAGGTAGCGTCATTAAGCCAATTTAAAAGTTATGACACCTGTGGTCAAAGAGGCAAACTGCCTCTCACAGTTTCCATTTTGAGAAGCATTTAAAATATGCGCAAAATCTTTTTCTTTCTTTTAAGGAAATTGAACCTATTGCACTCAGTTAAATTATCTGACATTTTCATGGTGGGTTCTGTGGGTAGCACTGTTGCATCACACATCTAGGAACTGAGGTTCGTTTGATGTTAGTTTATATAGCATATTCTCCCTGTCCTGCACAATTTTGCACTGGGGATTCCACTTTCTTCACGCGGAGAAAAGCATACCGTTCGGCAATTTGACATCTCTAAGTTGCCCGTAGTGTGTGTTCCCTGCATTAAACTGGCGTCCTGTCTAGGGTGTTCCCCTGCCTTGTGCCCTGAACTTCCTATAATACATTCTTACCCTTCTGAAACCCTGTACTAATAAATATTGGAAGATGGACAGCTTATCATATTATACAATATCATACTAAAACATATTTTGACTTCATGTGCATACAATGCATTTTAAAATGTCAACATACCACTACCAGCTTAATCTTATGTGTTGGACTGATAAAGGTAGAACCTTTATAAATAGTAAGTGAACAGAAGTACATAAGTAAACATAAATTATGGGACAGTGCAGGGCAGAAATTCTCTCCTGTTAAATTGCAGCAGAGGATGGAGTTGCTAGTAGAATTAATACTAATTAATATTAATTTGTTTGAAATAGCTGTACAGTGAAAGAAGCATATGATAGAGAAATGAAAAAATATGGAAGGACTAGCAGAGCCAACTTAAAGCAATTAGAACAAGCAATTAAAAAGTAAAAGACCATGAAATTTGATACTTGGAGCAATTACACTCTGATTTCCAAGAATTCCATAAAACCAGGTGAAGTGTTGGGTCCCCATTTCAAATAAGTGTACATTTCATACTGCATGACTTGACAGGGCTGACACTCATGTGGAAAGTGCTGCTTCTGCTGGCTTATTTGCTGAAAGGTAGATTCATTTACCAGCGAGCTTTGCCAGGCTACTTGACATGGTCAACCATCAGTGAAGAACCCAAGGCAGATCAGGCAGAAAATAGCTTTATTTGAGTCAGCAGCCCATACTAGGGCTTTTCCAGTATGTTGACCAAAACTGCAGGTGCATTACATTCAAGACTGGTGGACGGCTTCCAGAAAATCAGCCAGTGCTCGTTCACATTCACATTATATCAACATCAGAGGTCTATAAATAGGGGGAAAACAGTTTCTGTAAACATCCAAAAAGGATTTGTTATCAAGTTACAAATTTTCTCGGTTAAAAGAACTCTGTACATCCAACAGGTTTTTTCACTGGAAAATAATTACACCAATTTAAAAAAATAACATTAGCGCAGCCAGTCTGGTAGAGCTGATGATGCCTGGACATTTGGTGGGAAAAGCTGAGAACATTAACTGGCTCATATCTGGAGGTCAGGAATATTGTGTATGAAGTCAAACAGACAGAGAAAGCCATGACATCAATCCACTGCAAAACACTGCTTTTCTATGCGTTATCTAAGATTTACCATTAAACTGAAGTTGTACTATATGTCACACTCTTTATAAATTAATTAATAAATACTCTGTCACGTGACACCTTTTTTTTTGGAGGAAAAAAAGTAAAATAAAATAAAATAATAGTAAATAAATATAGAATATACATTAGGTCACATAACATGCTTGAGTTAGGCCAATATTAATTTGTGTTTAATCTTTTTATCCATATCAGTGTTACACGATACATAATAAAAGTTACATTAAATCTGTCATTCACCTGGTACTGGAAAATGATATATAAAATCAGTAAAGGATCATCAGGGAAAACTAAAAATGCATAAATGGTCACTGGATTTAATAGATCCTATCACTCACCAGGATGTTGTTCGAAATGTTAAACGTGAGTGAAGCAACTTTCAGGACGGTTGAGGGGAATCTGTATAACATTAACAAGGACATCTCTGTAATACACAAGGTTTGAAATTAAACTCAATTCCAACTGAGTTCTGCTAAAAGGAGAGACGCCCCGTTGATGACCCTTGTAGTCAGCATCTCTGTCCCATGGCTGTACAAGTGCTGAAAACGTGCATTCAGATTTGCCAACAAACTCTGGGAAAGCACTTTACCCTCAACCCAGAAGCCAATTCAGCCAAACCTTCGTAATATATGCACTACACCTTGTACAATCACAACACCACTTTCTTAGAAAAATCTAGATAATAGATAGCACACAGCTGCATGGGTTGAGCATTTAACCTCATACGGGCAGACTTCTGAGTGACAGTGCTGTATTGTACATTTATTTTCGATAATTACACCAGCCGAAGAAAAGAAAGCAAAGCACATTATGGAACTGTGTCTAATATTTCCATCAGCTGGACAACAAAATGCTAGCCTGGTACAGTGCATGGTGACATAGCCAGTACAGCGATCCATACTAAGTCTACATGTATCACATATGTGAGCAGTTATTGTCCTGTCAAAGCCCCAGGGAGCACGTTTTCTCCACTGCAGAGCCCTGTGTGAACCGTTCAGTTTATCTGATCTGACCAAAGTTGAAATGATGGTGTAAAGAGAAAACACCAGGGCTGGTACCTAGTGACTGTACACTGTATCCTTTCCAGTGGAAGCCAGCAGTACCCTTGGAATGGGAGTAAGTTATTATGGCTGAACCACAGGGACTTTTTAATGAAATGGAGTCCCTGTGGATGCAGCCAGCGGCCTAAATATAAACACTGCTGACTTGAACGGTTGTGAAATCTAATCTAACTGTGGCCTTTCACACGGGTACAGAGGCCATAGTCTGGCACCTTATCCCCAACGTCCACAGAAGATTCAACTCTTTGCTCTTTGGTACTTTGTATCTAAGTATCAAAAGCTCATTGGCTATTATTGTGTAAGAGACATCCAGAGAGAAACAGCAATGCTGAAGCAGGTAAATATGTACATAAACCAACCTATCAATGGGTATACAGTACTCAACAACACCAGTGGCACAATAATGTTCACTCAGTGGTCAGCTACGTAGGCAAAAAACTTCTATATTGTTTTTTTCTTGATATTCTTAGTTCGTAGCTTAATTATTTGACTAGTATGGGAACTGTTGGCTGTAGAAAACCTCTGATAGACATGTTGGTGGTTAAAACAGTGCAAGCAGTCAAATACAGAGTAGCAGATTCAAATGTTTAGGAGCATAGGGTGATAAAGGCTGAGATCATCCCTGCACATAAGGGCGAAACGCATGGCCATGCAGTTAAGCCCAAGTGAACAACCCACAGCATTTCTACGCCCGTTACGTAGAGGAAACCAACCCGAGGAGACCTCTCGCCTGCACCTTTATGTATCACTCGGCCACTCACTCCATCGGCTTCCGTCACACTGATTTGCAAAGGATTCTGGGAACACACAATGATTTATTTACACATGGGCACATTATCTGACACTGAGCAGATACCGATATACAGTGTGTGACTGGACAGGGCACCAGCACAGATTCAGGCTCAGCATCTAACCACCCCATACTAACTTTAACAAGCTAAATGATCTGACACAAGGTGAGTACCGAAGGGCCACTCAGACACAGGATGATATTTCACTGAAGCAATGCTGGTAAAGTACATTTCCCAGGGGTACAAACACAGGGCCTCTGGTTCTGGCTGCTTTACAATGAGTTTACTTGCTGACACAGGTAAAATAGATAAAGTACCTAGTTTCATAAACGGTAACTCTTTGCATTTGTATCACATAGACCTGGTAAACAAATGCACTATGTAATGTAATGGACATGCTGTTTGCAGTGCATTAAAGCTGATGTATAAATTTTATCCATACATTACAGGCTGTAGAAGGCATGCAAGGAAATGTTGGTAATTTCATGCTGTTCTCATTATAAACCTATGTTTATCATTTCCCATATGACAAAACTCTATTCAAATATATTAAGAAATAAATAATTATAAGATGTGTGAGAGCTAAGGTTGGTCCCATCATGATATTCAGGGCTAAGACAGTCAATCTGATAAGAACGGTAGAAATAATAAAGCCGCCGTGTTCTCTGCCCTCGGAACCCACCCACAAGGCACTAGCACCTCTTATCAAGTCCCCTAAAACAGGGTTTCCCGATCTGCTCCTCAGGGGCCCACAGCCGGTCCATGTTTTTGCTCCCTCCCAACTCCCTGCCAGACAGTCCACATTTCTGCTCCCTACCCGGGAGCTGGGAGGGAGCAAAAACGTGGACTGTCTGTGGTTCCCTGAGGACCAGATTGGGAAGCACTGCCGTAAATTGAACCCTGCCCCCCCCCCTCCACAAAGCAAGGCAAAATTCAATACTGACTCAACTATTCGGCGCTTAAAGGAAGCGTCTCAGGGCTACACTACCGAGTTCTTCATCTCCTTACCATCTTACTGTTGCCTTTGGCAATCAAGGTTGGCCATTGTTATTGGGGCAGGTCCTGAGACATCCAGGTATATATCAGACTACAAATCCATGACGGGTGGTCACTGTAATACTGCACCAGTTATTTTATGTCTACGATGACCTCTGCTATACCACAGGACTTGTATTTAAAATCACAGCAGGCCTCCAGCCCAGACTAGGTAGGATTATATTGTGAAACTACAGTAATAACTGACAGTAGTTCTTGGCAGTGACAAGATCTGCTAATCATTTAAACAGTAACATCAGAGTAATAGTGACTTTATCATTCCTTTGTTCTACCTAAACATACAGAAAAATTACAAATGATATTAAACTCCACATCTTAGAGTTATCTTTGGAGCAGTTTTATGAATGTGTTATTCACGTAAAGCCAAATATTACTAAATGTAAAAGATCCAAAATGCACTGCAGACAGTTTCTCAGCTTATACCTCAAGCATGGTAACATGTTACTTGTGTTTTCTTCTTTTGTTGGTTTCCAAAGTCAGATGACCTAGACCTGAACTGAGAAGAGCCCCCTGAGCTTGACTGAATATGTAGACCCACCCATGATATGGTGTCAGTCTCAAGGAAAACAAGACAGGGCGACACTGCTGAGGTCATCAGTGACTGTGTATGATGTGGAGTTGAAATCCGCAGTACAGACCTATGTGGTTTAGCCTTCAGGCAATCACTATAGCTCCATGTAATTTAGTAATAATTCACTGCAATTTGGCTGAGAAGTAAATCTCATCGTCCTGCCTAAATCCAATTCATGGTTTAATGAATACAACAATAACAAATCTACCTATGTAAACAATTCTCTATGTCTTGGCATACTTAAGAGCTTGCATGACAGGGATATATTTCAGCCTAATGCTTCAAAACATTAATGGTGCATCATGAATGTAAGTTCTGGCCTGAATAATGAGTCAAATAATTTCAGCAAAGGCAGTACAAAAATATTAATTTCTATTACGTTTACCCTTTGGGCAGTTTTATCATCTATTTATCAGTAAATCTAAACACAGATTTACACAGATAAGCTCTACAGTATGGTATCCCGTGCAGTGGACACCATGAATCCAGTGTCATCTCCATGACCTTAAGGGCCTTTTGGTATGCTCAGTAAACACATGGCTCTCTTCCCTGTTCAAAAACCCATATGGGTACGTCAGGTTAACAAATTTCCCAAATCATCGGCCCTATGCCTGCATGAGATTGGCATGCTCAGTAAACAAATGACCGATATCTACAACCCTAAGTCCATTGAGAACAGCCATGATCAGCAAATACAGATGTCTATGGATATCTACGACAACACACACACATCGGCAATTTCAGGGGACACAAAAGATGATATGCAGGTGTCTCATAAGAGCCTTCTCGTCATGTTTATGTAGATGTGGTCAAATTCCACATCCGTATGGGCATTTGACCACGTTCATTAAACACAGGGTCAAACTGTGCAACTCTCTGACAAATAAGTGATGTGCAATGGACTGGCAGTACACATCTAATACTATTGGGGCAAAGGTCAGTGTATGTGAATGCTTATGTGGATAGTTATGCGGGGTGTATCCTCTGTGGTTAAACCCTGTTTGATAGCCTGTAATTTTAGCGGGAAAAAAGGGATCACGGCATGGAATCAGACCACTCCTCATGCTAAAAGTGTGGACCTTGCAGATGTCGGCCCAGAGCGCAGTCACCTGGGCTGGCTAGATGCAGTGCGATAGGCTGAGCTTGGTAAGGCCCTCGGCGTGCATCTTGTAGAGCTGCTTGAACTCGGCGGGGAGCTGATGGGACTCCTGCCACTTGGTGGTGAACTTCGTGCCTTTGCGGTCGTAATAGTGGTAGGGCAACTCCCGGCCCGTGCTGGGGTCCCAGCCGAAAGGCCAGAAGCCGTACAGGTGCACCTCCTCACACATGGCCGCGGCCAGCGTGTACACCAGAATGCCTGTGCTCAGCCTCTTAGGGGACAGCTGCTTGGTCTTCCAGTACCTGTTGGAAGACCAGCCATGTGAATCTGAGAACTATGCTTACTGTGACCCGCTTTGGATGTCCAGCATACAGTTTGAGGATAACGCCATACGTAGGGTAGAGGGTATAGCATGTTGCAATTAGCTTTGCTGAAGTTCTAATCTTCTGTAAAGGCAAATCAATGAATACTTTGGCAGAACTTCTCAGTACCAGTAATTCCTCTACTCTCTACATTGAGCCAACGGCTTGCACTGCACATATACTCAGACTCGGTGCTACTTACTCACTCAATCGCTACACGTTACGAACATGTTGCTAAAACACCTCAATCTGTGCACAAATTGTACAGATACCTTGTTGTTTTCATGCTTGATTCCTCTGCCCTCAGCTCTCAGCTCTTTTGCCTACAACTTCAAAATGTTGTTCATTGACATTCAGCATTTATTCAGTGCCCTGGAGAAAAGTTGCTTTGGTTTCAAATATTTACCCTGGATAAGCAGAGGGGCCCAGGACAAGCTTGAAGACGATCAAAAGCCCAAGATGAAAAGCCATCCCAACCTAAATAATGCATTAAGCACTCATGCACACAAAAGACTGATTGCTGCTTCTACTTGTGGCTGGCAAAGGCTGACATCTCAAAGTCTGTGTGATCTTCAGAGATAACCAGCTAATGAGGGGGGGGAGAAAGGCTTTCCTCTTCTTTTCTCTCTCAGCAGTAGGTGAAGGTTATACTGGAAACTGAACCCAGTCTAGCTCTCTTCCAGACTGACAGCTGCAGGACAGTACACAGGTACTGCATATATGCTAGGAAGTAAACTATCAACCGGACTACTTCTACCTGCAGTAAACATGAAAGATTGTGGTCTGTCGTGATCCAAATGTCTCTGAGACTCTGCTGGAAGAAACCTGGATCTATTCAGACTGTAGCAAACCGCTGCTCTCTGTTATGGGTTAACACACAGCATGATTCTGATTCCCACCAATTCACATACCAAAAGAGGATGGTTTCTCGCTGACATGGTAAGAGACCAAGTAATGCCTGGCCCAGTTATTCAGTAGCATGCTGAGTGAGGGTTGATGGTTTCATTAAATGAATATACCGAATGCGAATGGACACTCTCACCTGTTGACGTACTGCATGATGTTTCCCGGCCAAGCGAGCTGCACCTTCAGCTGGCCCTTGTGCTCCACAAAGAAGTCGACCAGGGTTCTGGTGACTGTGGCAGAGGTGTGAAAGAAGAAAGCAGGGATCCAGAGAATGGCACTGTCCAACTTCTTCAGGCTCAGGAAGAAGTTGTTACGGTCCTGGATGGTGAGCAGGTTGTTGTAATACTTCTCGAGGATGCTGGGGTTGAAAGTGGTGAGATTCGTCTTATGGCCCACGTCCTTGTGGAAGACCTCGGTGGGGGCAAAGTTGCAGCGGAAGACAAAGTCAGACTTGTCGATTTGAGGCCCGCAGGAACTCCCAGTGAGAATGCCACTGTTGCCCACCACTGCGCACACGTTGTAGTGCTTGTTCTGGATGGGAGAGGACTCAGGAAGCAATGATTTGAAGTTACCGCTAATGGAGAAGACATACTTGTGGCTGGAATAGTCATAATGCATCAGCTGGCCCACGCGCACATCATTCTTCAGCAGGGAGAAGTTATTTGGCACGTCAATGTACTGAGAGATCTCTTTTCTGAAATGAGAACAAAGGGGGAAACGTTGCTAAGCAATACAGCCGATATTTTTCCGTCTTCACATTGTCCCAGTTCTGCTACCGTTTACCCCTGGCAATTGCAGTGAAACTGTCACTTATTACATATTGCAGAAAATACAGTCAATAAACTGACATTTTAAGGTCTGATTTGAGAAACACTTGCATGCTGATTCCCAAAACGATGCAAGGGAGTCATCCATGTCCGGCCACCCGATACGATCGAATCGTAAAACTCACACACTTGGCTTGCTGCAAGTTTCTTGCACATGCCACAGCGCCTCACCTCTGCTGGATGAATGCTGTCCTGTTGAACTTCCACGTGGAACCTTTCTTCTGCTGCAGCTCCTCTGTGAGGACACTGGTCAGTGGGATAAAGGAGGGGTCGAGGAAGTTCATGGCAAACTGGGATCTGAGGACGACAGGGTTCTCGTTAGCTTAAGATGGCAGTGGACTTGTGCAGCAATTCGGCAGCCACAGAAAGTGACTCCAATTAACAACTGCAGCTCCAAGCTAATTAAAGAGTTGTTTTCAGCTATCGGCTCTATTAAATTCCCTTTGACTGCTATTTGTTCACTTTCGCTGCAAAGGTATCTGGCGATCTCCAGCAGACCCGATAGGAAGCTGACCTGATTAAAACAGGATTTGCAATCAATGAATGCCAACTAACACGACAGTCTAGACTTACACAGCTGGCAACCCATTCAAAGGCAGCGATTTAAACAATCGTTTAGAGGTAGTAGTTTGAGCACTGGGTGTCACTCGTTTTTTTGTGCATCTCTAACCATCCAACCATCCATAACTGCTTATTTAGTACAGGGTGTCAGGTCTTTTCTGTACATTTTAATAGTTAAATTTGTGTTAAAGACACAAACAATTCACAATAGACTACAGAACAGATACTGAGAAATATAACTGAAACCACATTCGGAAACTCCATTTCCATTTCATGGAACTTCTTAGAGTAAGGACAAAGAATTTTTAGATTATCAGTCAATCAGTGTAATCTAAGGTTTCAGTTATTTCTGATGTGGTGTGATGCACATAAATATATATTTAAAAGTGGACACAGCACCAAAAGGGTAACATTCTAATGGTTTTCTTTTTTTTTTAAATGATTATTTTATCCGTCACCCATTTGCAGGAGATTAGTCAGGTATAAATCAGACCATATACCCCATCTTAAAATCATCAAAATGAAAAGACTGTCCACAGGAAATAAAATAAACTTTACTAGGCACTTTAACAGTTTTGCAGAATGCTGTAAATTCATTTGTTGATGTTGCTCTGACAAAAAAGCAATAACAAGCATGGCCCATTTACAAATGTACTTGTCTGCTGCTTTGCAAAATGGCTTCTCTCACAGAATGCCTGTCATAGCAGCTGAAGTATAAGTACCAGTAGTATATGCAATAATGCATGCGGTAGCACCAAGGAGAGCTCCAGCAGAAACCACACTGACGTCAGCTGCAGCCCAGGCAAGGAAAACAGGCAACAGATCCCAACACTGAAGGGAGTAATACGGTATCTTCAGGCATGTGGATGCCTGCCTAAAAGACTATAGGTTGGCAAGTCGATATTCATTCTCCTTCAAAACATTATAACATGTTAAAGTACTATTGTAAGACCCGAACAGTGTGCCAGACTACTGTCTGCAGTTCAGATGGCCAGGGATGGTAATATTACATGCCATCTGGGTCTGTTCTACTCCCTGCGACTCAGTCTTCAACCATGGAGCGAGGGCAGAGCCCGTCAAACAGCTGTCACTAATACTGCTGATAAAAATGAAAACCTGTTGATAGGCAACAGTCAATAAATAGTAAGTTTTGTTAACAAAACGAAGAGTGATCTTATTATGTAATACAAGTATTACCATAGCAGTTATGCTCATAATGCATTACAATCACTATAAAATAGTAATAATAATAATAATAATAACAATTATTATTATTATTATTATGCCATGGCATACACTACTAAATTAATAAACAGGAATTAAATTGATATCTCGGCCCTGGGCAGAGTCTTGTTTTGGTCACAGGTGGGTTGATTCTAGCTTTATATATATATATGGAGATCATTTTTGTCTGACTGGCCTGGGACAAGGCATCCAGGCAACATCAGGCTATATATGGCAGCGGGAAGCAGAGCCGAGCAAAACGTTTCTATTTCTTGGATGCGGGCCGTGACTGCTGGCTTCCTAGGCGTGCACGTACAGTATTGTCCATTTAAAACAACTATTATGAATACCGATTACAACCTGACGCGGAGATTTTATATAAACGAGCACCATCATGTTTTTTCTGTTTAGTGAAGGCCCGTGGATCCTATGATATACTGTAGCTCATCCAGCGCATTATGAACAGCAGGATAATCGCCTGATGAAAAATGATCTCATTTTTCGCTCGCAGGTCGGATTTAGACAGAAATACTCGAGCACGGAATCGAGACTATATAAACAGATCCATGCACAGCTTGCGCATTTACTAATAATTTGGAAAACATCGCGCGAATGAATGTAAAAATCTTGTATGTAGGCTAATTAGACACATACAGACAGACTTACCGGAATCCGGCGTGAAACATTATCCTTGGACCTGCCGAATTAGCGTATTTTGGAGTAGAGAAAATGTTGTCTTTCTTAATCGAAACATAGCTTATCAGGGATAATATTATCAAAGCAACGCTTAATACGACAAAACCCAGAGCGTTAGCAACGCGGACCATCTTGTTGTATTCTCAGCCCCGGCTGCGAAAACTCACGCAATGAACAAATCTCGAATTCATTAATGCAGTATACAAAACCTCACGAAAATATACTGAGCATTGAAAGTTAGGATGGTTTTATAAGTAAAAAACCGCAGTGGTGATATGAGCAGTTGATATGGCAGCCGGAAGCGTTAGTGACAGATGCTCCCTCATCCTTGAGTCCGGCTTCAGACGGCGCTACTACCCCGCTCCTCAGTCAGAAAGACAAATGGTACAGGAATAATGTGTGCGTTCAATACCAGCATCTGAATTTAATTAATTGACTCGCAGCTCCGGTTTTTTTAAAGGGGACCAACCGTGTCTTTCAAGTAAATTGAAATAGGTACCAGTATGGCCAGGTGCACGCTAGGGGCTTTCGCGCTTTGCCAAGAAAGTGTCTTTCGTTGGTCTCGCGCCGGCCCTTAGCGCCATGACGAGAGGAAGCTCGCGCCGCGAGATGTCCATTTTACTGCGAGGAAGAAAGGGATGGCACGCGGGGCACGCGCCTCATATGTCTATATTTCATCATAACCTTTCTTTTGTGATGAATGCCCCTAATGTTTGTGTAATTCTTGAGGGGGGCAAGTAGAGTAACTTTTACTGAGTAAGCATGACTGGTTCATGCTTGCTAGTAAGAAGTCCTTAAGCACTATATTCAGGTATATCCCTGAATGAAGTCCTTACTTAAAAATATACATGAATTAAGATTTATAAAAGCGCACAAGAATATTTGTAAAATTTTAAATATTTACTGCAATATAAATGTATTTATATTTACGGAACTGGCAGAATTTTCCCTGGGATCAATAAAGTCAATCTTAACCTTAAATACATTTGAATATGTTTGATTTGTTGGGAGTATTTTTGTCAATTAGATATTTGAATGGTCAGTATAGATGTATTACATGGTGTCCGATTATATAAATGTTTTTAAACATAACAGAAGTGAAACTGGTGTTATAAATCTTCCGCATCATTTCATCTAATTTTGAAATGTAATTTCAGTGGTCCTAAATAAAGGAAGAGGAAGCTGATTTGGTATGTGTTTAAAATCTTATAAATCAATAAAGGCAAAAGTTTTCCGATACTTGAGGGTGCAGTTTATCAGTGTGATTAGGACTACAGTGAACAAGATTTAAGACTCCCTAGAATGAAGGATGAAGTGTCAAACTAGAATGATAATCCAAAACAACCGCTCAATAGCATTAAATGTGCTTAGTACAAACTGCTTTGCACAAATTCCCATTGCTCTTGCAAGTGTTTTTTTTTTTTTTTTTGTTATTTTCCTCTACTGAATTTCCAGTGCGTGTGCCCTTTGATAGACTGGCATCCTGTCCAGATTGTCCATCTGCTTTGCACCCCATGCTATCTGGGATAAGCTCCAAGCTCACCATGAATCTGTGCTGTATAAGGGACTATGGATGATGGATGGATGAGTTTGCATTATGACTATTGTCTATTTCCTAATAAAGATCATTGCACTGTGGATTACATACAGTCTTACATACTGTACAAAACAATGTTCAACCTTCGGAGAATCTACTACTTTTCAGTCTGCCGTTTTGGAATCGCATGTATAATTGTATTCCTGAGTATGGCCACCTACTTTAAAATACTGTTAAACTATTCACAGTGGTTTTAAGAAATTCTGGATATTGGAACCGGAAAGTGCAATACCTAGATGTAGTTCCCAAGATTTTTTTTTTTAGCATGGAATCCTCATTTATCTCACCTTTTGTCAGGTAACCTTTAAATTGTAAACCCTCTCTGTCGACCACACCTAGTCCATGTGCTGGTAGGCCAAACCCAGCCAGAGATGGGTCAGTTAATAATTTGTCAAGACGGTAGTGCATGATGCTGCATCCTGGGAGAAGTCAAGAGGTCAATGACTCCCATTTCCCAGGAGTCCCTGGGCTCTTCTTCCTAGCTCACATTTCAAAACAGTCACCTATACAGTAGCTGGTACGTAAATATAAGTACCTCATTTTATGTCACTTGTTTTCTGCAGAGTATTTTCCTTCATATT
>JAODJW010000040.1:10404222-10417542 GCA_026777045.1 Hyperopisus bebe | reverse complement strand
TTCACGGAAAGGGAATATTATATACAGGAATTCATGTACAGGCTGTCAGATTCTGCAAATCTTATGTACAGAAGCTTTCTGGAACAAATGCTCAGGTGGTGGACTCACACAGGCTTGCAGAGAATCTCGGGGGCAGACACTTCCTGTTACAGATGAAGTGCACAGGAACTCTCAGGGGAGATAGACCTCCTGGGACAGAGATTTGCTGTGTCAGGGAAAAGCAGAGGCTTCCATGTACACTGATATACAGAAGATCTCAGATATAAAAGTTCTTGGAGTGTACCTGAAGCCAGATCCCGCAGTCCCCTCTAACCCTTTTCACTTTCCTACGCACGTTTTGTTTTCCCACAATGCCCCTTATGCTCAAACCAGAAGGACTGTGTTTTGTTTTGATGCACCTCACCTGTTTTGTTACACCCATCTTCACTTCCATACCAAAACAAGGTCTCTGTCCCTTCCAACCATCCTCATGTCACATGGTTCTATTTGCCGTCCCGCCCCGAGCAAGTTGTACACGGAGACACTACATAACCTCTGATAAGTAAGCACTTGCACACAAGCCTCAGCCTGATGTCATTTCAGAAAGGCAAATAACTATGGACATTTCACAATCCTAATCTTCTCTGGCCGATGAGTAACTGGTCTGAAACCCGCTCTCTGTTTAAACTCTCCCCTCGGATATTTTCCCCCAGTGGTTACATATTTAACCAAGGAGATATGCTTTGCTTTAAACACAATGAGTGGGAGTGCTACTGGTCTGCCATGTGGACAAGAAGACAAAGATATAGTGGTTTGCTCACCGTAAAGTAAATATTTTACTCACTGTCACATGTTTGTATATGGTAACTCATTATGTGCATTTCAGAAGTTGATTAAGCCTTTTAAAAAGCTGGTATGAAACTAATTAAAACACATTTTATTACATTTATTATATATAAATGATGAAGCAACATAGATGATTTGCTTTTATATAATTCATATTTTAAAGGTACATGCTGAAAAGTTCATTTTCATGTTTTACTGTAGGTTTTGAGGACCGAGAAACCAAAAATAAAGACAATTTGTTTGGACGAGAAAACTGGTCTGAAGTACCAAACATTGAAAAATGAGTCATGCTTCGGTGATTCACTGTCCTGCATAGATATAGGTGCTTCTTGATAATGATTGATAATGACTGAGGGATTAATGATTATAGTGCATTAGGGTTTCTTCCAGACATGAAAGTATTCCCGGAATATTTACCCCACAATCGAAAGGATAACGGAGTAGGAGTTAGTCCCACAGCGCAGGTATAAGCGACAGCAGAGTAGTCATTAGACCATCTCTGGGGCTTGCTGCATTCTGAGGGCAATTGAGTCATATTTCCCTGGGGACATTCACTCTGTTACCCTACGGTCTGGCCCACGTCCCTCAGAGGACCGTTGTTTGGACCCCTGGTGGGTGTGTAATGGGCACAGCTGTTATCATAAAATTGGCCACTGAAAGCTGGCTAATCTGCTGTGAGGACCAAACGAGGCGCTGTACTCTCAGCATTCCGGCTGCTTCCGGAATCAACTGGTCTGCGAGAGTGGCCGCCAGCGAGGCCGCCGCCACACCAACATTTCACCGCATTTTCCAATGCACTCTTTTCCAGCGTGCCTGACCTCTAAAGTTCACGCTCCATCCATTAATTTGTAGTCACTGACTGCCCCCTTTGCCTGACCTGTGCTGAGAGCAGATTACAGCTGGGTTACATCTGAGGGCTCCCCAAATGTATTCCCACATCTCTCCCCTTCAGAGAAACCAATTTTAGGGAAATGTGGGACACGTGGCTGATTTGCCCCCGCCATACTGAAATTGTGGCCAGTCACTGATGTGTTCATCTAAGCAAGTAAAATTACCCCCAAGATCGATGAAACCATGCTGTAATTTTTCTAATTAAAGTGTTTACAGTATAATTTCATTTTTATGTGCAAGATATAATATTTGACGCCATACTTGTCAGATGGGTTTTGCTTCCAAACCGCATCCAACACTCTGGAGACTGGCTGCTGTAGGGAACTTTTGAGGTTGTTTGACTGCAGACCAGTTATATCGTCGTTTTAGGTGACATTTTGCTTGGAGTGAATACAAGCCTTTAACGATTCTGCACCTGCTGGTTTTTCTTCCTAACCCTAATCCCATTATAATGAATATAAACCAGTGATTTCTTATTATTACTTGATATTTCATTGAGATATCTTCAAAAAACAAAATGCTCTTTCTTCATGCTCTGTGCTGCATCTTTTGACAAGCGAGGCATCTTCACCAAGAACTTAACAAACTTAATTCCTCCCAGTGGACACCCCTGCTAATACCAAAACAAAAAGCGTGTGTACTGTGCCCAATGGATTATCACTGCTGCATAGTAAACCATAGGCACATTCAGCAATGAGTAACACTTGCTCAGCCACTGTATGAAAAACTGCATAAGTCACAGACACACTAAGTAATGAATGTGATGAATCACATGATGAACTTTGAGTGACAACTACTTTAGTGAGTACTGTAAGATAAACCTCTACAACACCAAGTATTACAAAACAAAACACTGAGTATTAAGTACTGCGTGATAATAAACCACAAGCTCTCTGAGTATTAAATACTGCGTGATAATAAACCACAAGCTCTCTGAGCAGTAAGTACTGCTTGATAAACCGCTATTGCAGGCACTCTGCACATTGAGGCCACGTTCGTCTGAACCCGCCAGGTCATTTGCTCTAATTTACCTCATGCCTAAACCCACTAAAATCCCCGTCTGTCAATACAGCCTATTTCAGGCACTGCTGCGCCCCCAGCAGTGTGTGGGAAATGGAAGTCTGCAGTGGGGCAGGATGATTGGGGAGGGGGGATTTGGGCTTTATGCTGAAATTAGGCTGTATAGCTACATTTTTCAGCATCATGAAGTTTATACTATAAGTGTGTGTTTATTAAAAAAAAAACACACACACACAGCAGGGATTTGAGTTAACGTGACTGATCCGTTTCCTGTGTTGCCAGTGCAGTGAAGCACAGGGAAGCAGTGCAGCCGCCAGGGCTAACATGGGGTGAAGCAGAGAGCCGGCCAGCTCTGTCTGTGGGCCTGGAGCAAGATGCCGATCGATAGGTTTGCTGTGGCCCCGGGCCAGTGTGCGGCTCACCGGCGGAGCGAAGGCCGGGATTGGAGGCTCTGCGCATCAACGCTTTGGCTCCAGCTGCCAGGCCCCGCGGCGGATTTGTGCGTAGAGGTCTAATGCTCCCTGGCAAGGTGACTGCCCCGGTCTGACTCCACGCATGTACGCTCTAGTTACTCATTCTCTCTGCAGATCTGTTTTTTTTTTTAATCCTGTTTTTAAAAATACAGTGTGTCATGGCATTTCTTGTTCATCAGATTTAGTGGGCCAACACTTACACACTCCTTGTTTAAGTGCAATCAAATCTTTCGGAATGAGTTGTGAGTACTGTGGGTACAGCTAGTCCCTCCAACAGAGTTCAGGTGCAGCCACCTGTGACCTTCATGCGTTTAGGGAGGTTTAGCTCTGTTCTGTTTAGATGTTCCTTGCTCACCTGAGCATTAGTGCAACACGAGTCCAATTTTAATGCAGAAAAGCATTTTTAATATGAATTTTAGAGGACACCAGCAAACAGGCAGCAATGGAAATAGGACAGGAAACCTCGAGAAAAGTTCATAAGTAGGAAATGAAAATGTTGCTGTAGCTGATCAATACAGTTGTTAGAAAACATTGATCAGACTAGGAGGATGCCTTGTTTTATGGATGTGTTTTTTTTTTTGCCTATTCGGAACAAAAGGGTCTCCAGAGGCCTGTTGAGAAATGGTCAAAACCTCTCCCACCCCCAAAAAAAGAGAGGGAAGAGAGATAGAAAATGAAGAGGGCAAAAACAAAAATACTAAAACAGAGAGAAAAAACAATGAAGTAATTTATCATCAGTGCTGCAGCGATGCTCTCTCTCTCTCTGGGTCTCACCCTCTCACTAAGCTTCCTTTTCTGGAGATGTGTCAGCCAAGGATCAAATTTATATTGTTGAATTTCAGTTTATTTAAAGGCAAGCTTTCAGTGTGAGTCCGCAGAAGTGTCATACATGACTATTGACCCAGATTCTGCAGGTTTACAGACCCTACAAAGCAGTGAAGGGTTTCTCTTCCTTTGAAGCCATGTGGTACTTCAAAGGTTTTCTTTGAGCTACAGGTTAAAACCATTTTTTTATATTTTGTTTTCTACATCTCCTTCATTTCCTCCCTTTTTAGTGCACATATTCTCTTCTGGGATTTTGCTGTTGACTTAGTATAAATATAAAAAATTTCATTCTGCACACCGCATTTTGTTTATCCGGAGACTATAGTCATCTAGCAGGGCATGCAGATTATCAGGTTGTTTAAATTTTCGTATGCTTATAACTACAGTCCTGCACAGGATAAATGGTTGAAAAGTGATTGGAAATTGCATTAAAGCATCTGTCAAGCATTTGAATTTATATTAATTATGAATAATAATGAATAGGTACCATTCGATTTTTTTTTACCAAAATGAAGACCCTCCTCTGTCACTACATGACCATATAGGGATGATGAAAGTACAGGCATATGTACAGTAATTGACATAATCTCTTAACTTTATCCACTTAACTACCCTTGAATCTCTTTAATAATATACCTACTTGCCTGTTCACTTTGCCTGTCCACTTAACTACCGATTCATTAAGTTACAAACCTCTCCAATTTTGTATCTTTACTTCTACCAAGTATATTTCATTACCTTGCTTTTTAAACATGATTTCAATAGAATGGATCTGTGTATCCCCTAAATAAACAGTTCCTTTGGCCAGAATAGCCTACGAGCACTAGTAAGGTCACTAGACTGCTGGAACAGCAATAGACACGCTTTTTGAGCCAACAAAAGACAAATATGGGTCTGCAGTGCTGCCACACGCAAACGGCGGTAAGTGGAGTGTTGAGTCATTATGGGGTCAGAGGTTAGGTCAGCTCCTCCGGGGCCACATGGAGATCCATCACTCCCACAATGCAATGTGTCAGTGCTACTCTATGAGTGCACATCAACTCCAGCTATGATTGCATTACTGATCCTACCCTGTTGTACCCAAGAAGGATCCTTACAGAGACTTTACTCCACCAGGATAAAACTATTATACTGACTCAACCTTGCAGAGCTGCTTGCTGATCTTTATGTGGTCCACTTATATCCATCTACCAGATTATTTTTTGTTTTAGTCTCTCCATACATCTACCTCTAACTCCCCATCAGTGCACATATAACTTTTCATGCTTCTTATTTTTCAGTCCATTTGTTTAACATACTATCTGCTTGCATGGTCACTTACTGACTCTATCTAATTGCTTGTAGGCCTTCTTATCCGCTTATCTCATTAATAAATGTATTGTATACGTATGCCTTTTATCCTTTACGTTAAATTCAGGACCTAACAGCTACTAAACAGCTAAGAAGTTCAATGTCTGGGCTCTCCGGGGTCTTGTGTAGCTGCTTCTGATACCCTAAAGGCCTTATGCTTTATTCATAAAGCTGTATAATGCTGACCAGCCACTCAGACTCTGCTTGTAAATGACAACAGTCTTCTCTGAAGTGACTGAGTGAAGATCCACCTCTGGACACGGGGGGTCCGTAATGATGGGAGCAGATTCAGAAGAAGGTCATCGGAACTACCTCTAATGAGTGGTGTTCAATTTCAGTTGGACGAAATAGACATATTAGAAGCAACCGCTGAGAGAAGGGTTAAATGTCCAGGCTTCTCTATGTGACTTAGAGAAATGAGTAGACCCCCAGTTTTTGCATAAGATCGCCTCGTCAGCAAAAATCTCATCGTACTCTAAGAGCAGAAGAATTGTCAATGATCTTCAGGCTGTAATCAGGTTGAACTTAACTTAGCTGAACACCAAAAGCAAGGAGGACAGAGATGGAGATGATTTCCGACTCCTATGTTACATGATCCATTATCAAAACTACTGGAAATTACCAGCAAGCTAGAAATATCTACATCAGAAAGAAATCTGTAAGGTATTCAATGTGTAGACCATGGCTTTTTCCCAAGCTTGCTCATGGTTGTTGACTAGTCTAATCGCTCCGGCACCACCTTCCTCCAGGACTGCTGACATCAGGATTGTTGTGGCATTTCGATAATAGAAAATCGACTGCTTCTCAAGACATAGAGATGATTTGGGCTCCTCGGTTTTTGAACCAGTGGGAGGCATAATTATTTCGATGTGACAGACACTCCATGTGAACGTTCACTCCACATGAACCATGGTGATGACGTCAATATATATATATATATATATATATAAAACAGCTACTAAACAGCTAAGAATAAACTATGAGTGAATTGTTTGGTGCCATGTCTGAAATTATTCCTTTCTTGAGGAAATGGTTGTGTTTGTCTTTGCACACCTCCATACAAATTTGGAGTTCTGCTATAACCATGCCCATTTCATGAAAAATAGGATGTAGTTTAATGTCGAAAAAAGATCATAGCTACTCTTCTTGTTTCCTAGCAGCACCAAGCTACATAGAACTTGTCTGGCAAATTTTCTTCGCAGAAGAAGAGATAACACTTTCAACAAAGTCAGATTCACGCAAAGACTGTGTCTCTAAGAACACCAAGTCATGCTTTGGGATGTTCTTTGAGAAGGGCAGCAACTTTAACAGCTAATTTGGGCAATTTCTGTGAAAATCACAGCTCACTGGTTTCTTAGTCCTTCTGTCAAGTGTGCAAAATGACTCTGCCATGAACATGAGGGTTGAGTGACACATCCTTCTCCGCTTCAGCGCGGCCTGTGAAAGACAGCAGAGCATGATGGAAGTAGTGAAAGATGTCATTTCCACAGCAGTTTGTGGCTTTTGTTCTCAGTCAAAATCCAAAGGGAAGACGTCAGAAGTTCTCGGTATTACAGCATGCAGTCACTCTAAAACCATGACAACTTGAATCGTTGATTGTTCAAAAGAAGTCAAATAAAGCATTATTGTCATTTCAGCCAAGTACAATACACTAAAACAAAATAGTGTTCCTTCTGGGCCCACAGTGCAATATTTATGACTGGACAGACATTATCATGCTAAACACAATTTATGTAGTACAAAAGTACAATTTTCAATAATTTAAGGGGAGGGAAGACATAGGGAAGACTACTAACTATGTTTTCTACCTAACATAAACAATCTACATTAGACAAACAATGAACAGGCACACTAGACGGCACTGAGAAATTAGTACATGGAAGTTCTGTCTATGCTTAAAGTGACAGTGTGGCCGATGTAAACAGAATTTTCCTGTAGGTCACAGACAGTTCTTGTATAGTCACAGAATTTGGTGTGCGGCTTAACTTTCTTATTAGAAAGACTGACCTTTTCGTAAAAATGAGCAAAATGAGCACGTTGTTTACTCAGGGCTACAGCATTTCTACATTATTTTCTCACTGCCGTTGTAACAAATGAGATATTCTAGTAGAATATAGTCCACTATATCAGTGGTTTTCATCTAAGGGTCCATGACCTTCTATGGTCAAGTAGAGCACTTGCAGGGCATCCAGAATGACATGGGGTACATGGACAATATTTACAGTCAGCTTGTTGAGTTGGGAGTCCACTTCATCCACAGCAGCTCTGGGGAGAGAAATATCAAACACTGGTCCTTAATTTTTAGTTACTTGTGTGATGATGCAGATGTGATGGGGGTGGGGGGCTGTATCTGGTACATTTTTATTTGGGGATCCCTGGTTTAAGGAAGGTTGAATACCCTTGCATCAAATAAATGTTCATTTGTTTTGATGCAATTTGACTAATATCACCTTAGATTTCTCACGTCAATTTTCTCGTGATGCTGCTGGGGCTGTTCATGCCGGGAATTTCTATCATTCCGAGAAGAGAGAAAGACAGTATGAAATATAGTGGCTGTAAATGTAGCATTTCTTGTTTCAGCATAATGGCTTCCAGTGGTGATGGTGACATGGTGATTGGTGCTTGTGCTACTGTCTTGATGTGTTGACAGAAGGCAGACTTGGTATAGAAGTGGCACTAAGATCGAATATTCTGATTTGTGACCTTTGACCTCTCAATCTACCTGCTGAGACCTGTGACCCCTGCATCCCTTTACCACATCAGGAAGATTATACCCATCACTGTGATGTAGATCAGAGTTTGCCAACCTGGTCCTCAGGGACCCACAGTCATTCCATGTTTTTGCTCCCTCCCAGCTCCCTGCCAGACAGTCCACATTTTTGCTCACTGATGTAGATGCTTGGTGCATTTTATTATTCCCATTTAAAAATGCCACCTCTGCATTATTTTATAAAGTCCTTAGACAAACATAAAATATCACTACTGCCCTCTGATGTGGAGCTTTTTTGTTTCTTTGTTTTGTTTTTTGTCTCTTAACACTTATGGTTAAATAAATAGGTTTCTATTGAAGTGACTTTTTGCTATGAACAAAAAGAGGTATCGCTCCAGTTATTTCAGTTCAATTTAATTTATTGTTACATAATGTCATTCCCACTGATTGTCATGGTTGTCTAGAACCAACATTGCATTTGTCCTATATATGCCTTAATTGACTAGGTTTCCCCTGAAATCAGACAGGAGGCTTCCCCTATCTTGTCATAAATGAAAATGCCCTTTAGCCAATCACCTTCTGTTTGGAGATAAACTACCAAGCTGTCAGTCCCCTGAGGGGGAGGCTTCCGTTTTACTGTTTTTCTGTGTGTGTTTTGACTCATAAAAAAAGCCCCTTCAGCCAGGATTAAGGATCCTACAATTGCGGGACGGACATCTGTCGGTTTAAGACACGCCACGCTGATCCGTGCACCTGGCAGAAGGGAGAGTGCAATACCCCCCTAGCAAAGTGGCAGAGGAGAAATGAAACAAAGCGACGATGGCATGCATTCTCTGGGCCTCGCTAAGGAATGATCACTTGGCCATGCTGCATCATCATAGATGTGAATTGAATAGCTCAAAACCTTTGCCAGAAATCACACTGAGTGCACACACTTTTATGTCTGGTTGGGATGCATCAGTATCAGTATATGTAAGGGTAACCTGTGGTAGAGTTGCAGAAATATTTCAAGGGGAGTGGTGGGGGTGATGTCAGGGCAAGGCGGAGGCATCACATGGTCCAGATTAAATTGTGTTTTGGTCTGGATTCCACCAGTTGAGGACACCTTAAAATAGCTGATTTGCTTTTACATGACAATTACAAATTTAAATTTAGGGGGATGGCGAGAGAGGGTGGTATATTTTCAAAAGGATAGTTTTTGTCATTTTTTCCCACAGGGAAGATCGCATCCCCACACACCTCATGACAACTTGAGCATTGACTATTACTAACCATTCCCTCATTCTATTATCTCAAATGATGCTTTGTACCTTTCTGTACCTGCACACCTTCCCTGTACAATTCTGCCCTTATACAGATAAATATATAGAGATAAGAGTTCTGTTGTCAGAATTTTTATCTGGCCTTTGCAGTGTAGCTGAGTAACTGGTGAGTGTTCTCCATATGTGGCCTTGGGTGGCTCTGCCATCTGCTGCCATCTGCTTAGGCTCCACCCCCTGCCCCCATACCGAGTGCGGGATGTTTGCCGAAATGGTACTGTGGCCTGCAGATGGAGCGTAACTCAAAATAGTTATTTTTGCACTGAGTGGGACAGGAAGATAAATGCAATGAGAGCCATAGACTCCATCCAGGGGAAGAGAGGGAGAAGAGATTAGGGAACTATGCATATGTATCCAAAAAATGCAAACGGGAACGAGAACTGCAAAGGAAACAAAGGATAAGTAGGACTGTGAGGCGTGGGGTCCAAGGCTTATCCAGCAGATTGCAGAGAATGATCAATACAATCAATTTCCAACGATTGGTGATTTCAGAATGGTGAAGCAGCTTGCTGGTAGGATTGCATGATGAATGACCAGTAGGCACCACGTCTACAGAAGGGTCAAAGGTCACCACCACCTGGAGATATGATCTATAGCCTCTCTGCCGGACACTGGTTCATGTTGTAAAAGCAGCCCTTTGTCACTCTACTAACATTGCCTGCGGAGGCATTGTTTTGTGGACGGTCTCTCGGGCCCGCCCTTGTGCAAAGTTGTGGGCGCATTGATTGGTGGATGGTCTCTCGAGCCTGTTCTTTTCCAGAACTGCGGGGTTATTGATTGGTCAGGGTGCCTTGTAGGAGGGGTTTTGTGCTATGCCTGCACAGTCAGTGTCAGGTCTCTAAGCTTCACCCATTACAAGGATGAAAAGCGAAAGAGCCTGTTGCTTTATAGATTTAACTAGGACGCTGTAATTAATTTGGAAGCAATCAATGGCAACAAAGTGGTAAACGCATTGGTTAAATGGCCAGATTCATTTCCTAGGAATCAATAGGTCCACATGGCCGGGTCCCACAGCATGCTGGGAGGCCTCTTTCCCAAGACCTGGGCAGTGCACCTAAGCTGGGCCTCTATGGATCGTGTAAATATACTGTAAGATATGCAGACAGCCGGCCAATGGGAAGCACTGAGAACGTTACAGCCTGGACGGTGGTGGAGCAGACTGCATCTCCACCTTCTACACCACTGAGGCTAAACAAGTCAAAAATGTAGTGTAAGAAGTTTGGGATTGCTGTCTCGGCGACGGGGGGGGACCGAGATTGCTCCTGATGATTAACTCACCCATCCCCCGCCCATATCCAACGGGGTGATGTTTTCAGTTTGTTCTTATCCCCAGTAGACTTGTCCCACTCCTGACATTCATGTTCACTTCCATTAAAGAGCTCCATGCCTATCCTTCCCTCCTGTTGAAATGCCTGATTTTTGCTACCGTTTCTTCCTGTTTCTCCAATTCTGATTTCCTAATGTTCACCACGCACTAAATAAACTTTTCAGATCATCCCTACCTCATATGTAGAATGTATGGATATGTGCCGCACATGTTTTCTGATTGGCCCAACACCTCCGAATCCCTTACTGCATTACACACACACACACACACACACACACACACACACACACACAAACGTTTGTATACAAATCTTTGTGAGAACCGTCTGTTCATTTTTATGGGCAAAACCCTAATCCCATCTATGGTAGCCTCAACCCCTACCCAGCCCTAACCTTAACCAACCAAACAGGGCTGAAGGACATCCTATGAATGGTATGAACCATCCTACCCCTACTTTAGACATTTCAGGATGCATGATTCAGGGTAGAAGTTCAGGGTAACTGAAAATGGAGTATGATGATGATGATGATGATGATGATAAAAAAATATAATAATAATAATAATAATAAGAAGAAGAAGAAGAAGATGAAGAAGAAGAAGAAGAACCTCATGGATGGGTCTCACATCCTAGGGGGCATTTAAAGATGCTAATTAGCCTGTTTTTCCACCCCCCCCCCCTTTTTCCATGTTGGAGAAACTTAACTCAACCTAACCTATTGTGCTATAAACGTACTAGCTGGTTGTGAAAATGATAAACCCATCATATTTCTAGTAAAAGACAACATTATTACTTGTACTGTCTCTTTAAAAACAAAGGCAGGCAACATTAAAGGCAACATGTGAAGCATTGTGTTTGGGGAGCCTGAGAACCCAGAAAGAGGACAGATCATTCTGGAGAAAAACACGCATATGGTCACCATGAGATATGATGCGGAATAATTATTACAGTATCATATAATTATTGCAATAATAATAACAATGTATAGTAATGACTAATGAAAATGCCTGCTAACTATTAACCAATAAAGTCTTCTACGGACATATATATGCCACAGTTAAAGCTTCTGTATGAAAGGCATTAGCTGTGAGGAGGGTTAGAGATGCTGGAAGGGAGTGAGAGCTTTTTTGCCAAAGGGGAGAAAACGAAAACCACTGATCTGTCCAGGAAAGGTAGCAATGGTCTGCTGTAATCAGCTGTGGTCAAGGACTTCAGGAGTGCGCAGTGCTGCTTAGAGTTTCACTGCCGGTCTTAGGGGTAAACCTATATCAGACCTTCCCCCACCGATCCAACAAAAACAGCCCCAAAAAAGCACTGATTTGTAAGTAAGTCCCAAACCCCATGAGGCGCGGCCAGCGGTGCTTACCGTCAGGAAGCCGGGACCGCTCTCAGAACCCTGCATTTAATGGGAAGGAAATTTCTGGGAACAAAAACCCACAAAGAGCAGAAAACTGTCATGTAAGCAAAATGCTCCATGACACTGCAGACAATGTAACCATTAAGGAAGCGATCTTAAGATGAATATAGTACATTTTTGAGACACGGATGATACCCTGCTGTTGTACCCTTGAGAAGGGTATTATAACAGTTTCTGAGTGACACCTCCTGGCAGCGCCCTTTCTGGCAGCCGGCCCTTGGACAGGCACCAACTCTGTTCTCCTCTAGGTTAATCAGTGTACTGCTGCATCAGCTCAGGAACCTCCACAGTTCAGTTCTAGGCATAAGGGAGGCAGGAGAAGTGGAGGACTTGTGTGTCACCATTGTCCACCGGTGGTCAAGTAGGGGCATGGGGTTTCTGCGCGTAACATGACCACTTAAACCTGTAATAAGCTATCCTCCCCTTGTGTAATCTCTAATCATTTTGAGGACAGAGTCCCATTTCAGCAAGATTGCGTCCTGCTCCATATCGGCTGATCGACTGCGGTGTCTGCTGGGAGCTGCGAAGCTGTCAGAGATCAATATTAATCATGGGACTTTGGCCACGGGCTGAAGGTTGGCAAAGACCTTCGCATGCTGGGTGCGGATCAGGGCTGTTTGTGGCCTGCCATCACTCTGTGTTTGGTGCCCTGGGTGACAGACACAGGAATGGGTCACAGAACCTCCCGCTACCCTGAGTGACAGAGAGGCAGCAGCCCTTAAAGGGACAGTGCACCAGCAGTGTCTCTTTAGGAACTGGGGGTGCTGACCTTCAATTTAATGAGGCACTGATACTGCCAGAAAATCTGAAGCCACAGAATATTTTACTGGAAGGGACTGAACTCCATGTACCTCTGTGTAGCATTGAAAGCTTTACAGATGAAATTAAAAAATAAGAATACAGATGCGGATAATATTCTCCAGCGTAACTGACAATTCAAGCAATTTCTTAAAAATTTCTCAAATAATTTTATTTGAAATCATTTCAAAAATGTCTTTCCTAAACATGTAAATATTATTTAAAAATCAATATTAGTTCAGTTACTTTTTGCATATCCTTGCTACACTGATATATGTACCTGTACATAAATCACTGGAATCAAGCATAAAAGTGATCCAGTTGTGATATAGGACACAATATTTTAGCAAAAATGTGTGTGTGACAT
>JAODJW010000040.1:10392925-10404122 GCA_026777045.1 Hyperopisus bebe | reverse complement strand
ATCACTGGAATCAAGCATAAAAGTGATCCAGTTGTGATATAGGACACAATATTTTAGCAAAAATGTGTGTGTGACATGTGTGGCACAAATCGAACATTTCAATGCCCGAGCGTCATCCAATTAACCTCAACAACCTGGAGTGATGCTACCTGGGAGGACTGACCAAAATCCCTCCTGAACTGCATGTACAGCTGCTGAATATTGCCCAGCAGTAATAAAACTGTTATTGCTGCAGAAAGTGATGCCATGCTGGATATAACCTATCGCTGCGCCCTATGGTGCCTGGGATGGGCTCCAGCACCCCCACCCCCCTGCAGGCAACCCTGACCCTGACCAAGATAGAAGATGGATGGATGGATGGATGAATGGATGGATGACACATTCAAATCATGCAATCATGAGCTTCAGTCCTTTGATACAGAAATATCACAGATAACTAAATTTCAGTGTAGGGTTTATATTTTGATAAAATGAAAGAACTTGTCGGTGGTCTTTTTACTATATTTTTTTGACCATTTTGCATAATAATACAGTAAATGTCCACATTTCAATAGCAAGGTATTTTGCTTCTGGGTGGCTGTAGGCAGAACATCATATTTTATTTTGGGATTGTTTGCTTATTTAACAGTCACTTTTGATCCTAAAAGAAACGTCACTTTTGATCCTAAAGGTCATTTGAAAAAAAGACTGCTCTGCGATTAACGATATCTTTATTCGATAACACTATTAATAACTGATATCTGTGATGTCTGAAGCAGATGTTAAAGGCAGCCTTAAATTGTTAATTATGGATGGATGTTATTAATGGCAATTCATGTAAATTACTAGGGAGAGAGTTTTCATAAATTTGATAATGACAAAAAAAAATCATAATATGATTTAGGGAACGATTAAACTGCCCAGTGCTTTTATAGATGCAGATGTGATAATATGACTGTTCGTCATCTGGTAAGGTCTATTTATATATGGACTCGTCGCAGTAGCAGGATTGGGGATGGCCAAGCCTAGCAGGCAAATCTCTTTTTTTGGTTGGGAATGCTCATCAAATCAATAAATGGCATTACTTTGCCCTTTGACTAATAAACCTTGACAAATGACAGCCATTCCAGGCTAACAGCATTAGCACATGCTGTGTGGAGACAGACATATTTATACTCATATTTGTGAGGATCAGGTTTTAGTTTAATTGCATCAGCCGACGCTGGCTGTATCTGTCACACGGGGTCCTTGTAGTTATCTGTAACCTGGTTTGGGGGGCCATATCCCTACGACCCACAATGAATGGCAGGCACCAGTGCATCATGGGAAGGTGGCAGCGTTGACCTCATCTATCGACTCATTGGGGCTGATCTTCACAAGACAGCCAGGGTCTGTCAGTGTCATAAGCAAGGGAAGAACGTTGCTGGTGATATTTGGCTCTGTTATTTAAGATTCTGTGACCAATATCAGAAGGTCACTAGTTCAAATCCTGTTGCTGGCAAAGTGATGTCATCATCGGGCCCTTGAGCAAGGCTCGTAACCCCAGTCGTCCCCCTTTGCTTTCTGATCTTCATTTGCATATCACCGTGGAGAAAGTCTTGGTGTCCCTGATTGAAAGGTGATAGGAACTTTAATAGAAAGCTAACAAGCTGCAAAATGCTAGTAGATGCACAGAAATTCAGTTTCTTCCTGTTCAGTCTTTATTGTGCAAAACTGAAAGTTTGACACTGGTGCATGAAGATGGTTATATTGCAGCACTCTTTCCTCTCCAGTGCCATGAATCAGACTATAAATCCCTGTTCATACTGTTTGTCGGGGGAAAGGAATAAACATACAGTCGTGTCAGACCCTGGAATTTATTCCTAGCGGTAATCACTTCTTGTGAGGGATAAAAACATTGCCCCTAGTTTCAGTGTCAAATTAAACTGATGCTCCCCAGAGCGATGTAAATGAATTCAGAGGATTGATTGTATATTCTGTTTCACTGAACTCTGGCATTTTTATTCACGCCGATGAACAGAAACATGCAAACAAACGAGCAGACAGACGGCACTGAAAGGCGTGCCGGTTCTTAGGAAGGCTGAACGGCAGAGCCAGGAGAGAACAGCTCCTAATGACCCACCCGAGGCAAATATGTAACTCAGGATCAGTTCCTCCAATATCAAGCCCGAGCAGCGAGCAGGAGTCCATTTCTTTGGCGTGGATGTCTGGGTTTAAGCCTTGTTTTGGCTCAGATTAATGAATTGATATTGACAAAACATCAGCAGCACTAATAAGATGTCAGTTCAGGCAATAAACATGTCACATTAGTCAGGCCGAAAAGTAGCTAATTAGCCGAAGAGAAAGCTTGCTGCTGGGGCAGAGTCGCAAACGGCAGAAAATGGAACGACGCCCCTGTCTGCAAGTCTGAACTTGAGCAGAACACAGTCATATATGTGGGAAAAGGACTGGTATTTTAGACATTGTTAGCGCTCTGTGGCTTCAAGCCAGAAAGTGACTTCAGTAAAAGTCATCAAAGAGAGGGAAAATGACAATTGAGGAAAATCATTTTCTCCTGTAAGATGATTTTTCCTTGACATCAAAAGTGAATAGTTGGACCTTTACTTTTTTACCTTTACAGATTTTACTTTGAGTGGACAATCATAATCAGCACTGGACAGCTCCGGGGTGTTCCACTCAATGTCTGGGAAGCTTCAACCCTGTTTCATTCCAGATATTGTGTCAGAAGGATTGAGAAGAAAGGCTAGAACAAGCCTCATACCTTCTGTCTCCAACCATGGTGCTGCTGACAGAAACCCACATTGTTGCAATGGAAACATATTCATTAAAAGGTGGATGCTGTCGGTTTCTCAGCGGTCATTGGTTTAGCGATGTGTTTTCTCTGCCATTTCATACTCCGCAGTGATCAGATCAGAAATGGAAGAAACTGAAACAACATAAATTTATGAGGATAGGATATCACTGTAGGAGAAGAGTAAAGGATCATGCTGATAGGATACAGCACCAGTGGGAGGTGGAAGTGTAGAGGAGCAAGGAGATGGTTTGAAGAGGCAGTAAAGCGCAGTAAAGGCCCCAGTGAACACTGTCTCTGTCATTTCAGAGGAGCCTGTGCAGCTGGGGCATGAAATCTATTGCAATTTTTCATCTTCAGTTTCATGTGATGCTTGGCTCTGCTCAGGGAATTAAAAAGTGAGAAAAAAAAAAAAAACTGGTAACGGACACAATCTGAACGGCTTCGCAATCAAGGAGTAAGGATGTAATTATGAAAAATTAATTCTGCTCTCAGACCTGCCCTGGTTCCTTGCTGTCTGATTGTCTCCTTTATGTTTTCATTTTGAGAAGTAAAAGGAGCTCTCTCTCTCTCTCTCTCTCTCCCTCTCTCTCGCACTCTCTCTCTCCCTCTCCCTCTCTCTCTCTCTCTCTCTCTCTCCCTCTTTGTCCAGAGTATGGCTCACTGAAGCTTCTCTCCCCTGAGGGAGAGGCTTTACACTGGGCCCGGACCCTGGGCCAACTCTGTGAGAAGTGATGGAGCCTCTCAGAGGGACTTATTAATGTGGAGAGCAGCCCCCGTTTCTCCAGCGGGGACGGCCACGGTGCAAGCCGATGCCTGCTGGGACGGAGTTAGCTAACTGCTAACTGCTAATTAATAATTAACCAGGGGAAGCCGCAGCACAGTGCTTTCTATATCCCAGCTTAAAAAAAACAGGAGAAGGTTTGGTGCTGCAGAATGGAGTGGAAGGATGTAACATAAGATGGTCAGTGATCCACCACCCCCCCCCCCCCCCAGCCCCCAGGGTTCTCCTCCCAATCTGGGCTCACTCTGCCTCTCCCAGCATCTTACCATTGTTTCTTAAAACCCAGCAGCGGGGCAGAGAACTCTGTCATTTACTGGGGAATAAAGTCATGCTCAGCACAAAGGCTGGGGGGCGTGAGGTGCCACACACACACAAAAGAGCAGATTACTCAGAAGGCACACATCTGCTGAGATGTCAGTATGAGACGCACACACACATAAATATCTGCTGTCCGCTGTGGCATTTTGCTCTGGGAATTGAAGGAATTCACAAAGGCAGGTGTTCACAGCCAGAGCGGAGGTATTTATGCTGTAATAGTACGCGATGCATTTGATGGTACCTGCAATGCACCCAGATTGATGACCTAGAACTCTGGGCATTTTATTATAAGAAAATAATAATATGATTCTGTGCGAGTTGCTGGAAAGTGAACCTCTCTATGCTAAGTTTTTCTTTTAACATATAAATCAGTACGTAGATGACAGATGATAGTTAGACAGAATCAAAAACTTTACAGCTAAAAATGACAAACTAACTATCCAACCATTTTCTGTACCCCTGCACCCTCTTGTCATATTCACGGTTGTGGGGGTCCAGAGCCCATCCCAGAAACGACAGGCACAAGGCAGAGAACAACCAAGCATGGGGGCACATACAGCACACCATTCAAAACTACAGTTACCTACAAGTCACCTTAGCATGCTTTTGGGGGGGGGGAGATACCAGAGCACCCAGAGGAACCCACAAACACAGTGCCAAGGTGGAGACTCAAACCTTGGTCCCAGAGGCGTGAGGCAGCAGTGCCAACCACTGCACCACCCAACGACGCGGCATAATACATCTGTGGGTTAGAGCAACCCGCTCAGTGGAAGCTTCTTTTAAGACATCAGTGAAAGTCTTGGTTCTCTGCCTGGAGCGACTGTTTTTCTGTGTCAGTTTAGCCTCGGGGCACTTAATAGTTACTAAGAAGTTGCTGTAGAAGAGGGATTAGGTGGGCGAAGAGTAGCTTGTAGCACAGAGTCTTGCTAGGGCAGCGGTACCAAGGTCTGGGCAAAGTAGTAATACAGACAAAATAATCAAGATCAGTCAGAACAGGAAACTGGAGGCTCAACAGAGCTTGAAGGCTGGACAGGAGTGGTAAACCACAGAGCGGGCAGGCTGGAGGGAATCGTACATCAGGCAGGGGAGAGATGCGGCATCATGAGCGGGAGACAGGCGGGGATCAGGAACCGTAGAATCCACCGGAGACGGCAACTTGAGACATCCGGAAGGCAGTCGGGACTGAGCACAGTTATTAGTTTTCCCGGGACTCATAAAGTTAGCATGGGTTTTGCCACATCCAGACATCACCCACAGAGCAACCTCAAGATGTCTAGGTGGTTCTTGGTGTAGAGGAGGCAGCGAAGAGAGAAACAGCTCCCGTCTGAATTAGAGATGCAACAAGATTGTTATTACAAAACAAAATAAACCATATTTAAAAAATGCAAACTTCAGCATGATATCTAGGCTACGAACGAGATCTGTTCCCTAAGTCTGTGTTTAAGTCGAATATGTAGGTAAGTTGAAAAATAATAATGCAGTACATAATAATGATAATTTTACAGTAATAATAATAGCAGCTACACGTTACTGTACTGTACCTTGACTTGACGAAGCGCTGAAGATGTACCATGTTTCCATGAGCGTCACAAAGCAGTGTGTGTGTTTGATTACTAACCATTGTATTCAACCCGAATTTTTAATATAACAGGCTTCATGGGAGCCCATTTGTAAGTATGAGTAGTCTGTAAATCAGACATTCTTAACTTGGTGGCCGCCTCTACTTCCCAAAAACATGCTCAATTCTGTTCAGCAACCACATCTTCTTTAACCAATAAACGCATGATCATGCTCCTTCTCGTATCTTTCTGTGTTTTTCCTTCTTTCACACATTTGTTTTTACTGGCTGGTCAACAGCAGCTATGGGCATTTCTGCTATATTCTCACTTATCAACTTACAGAGGGTCACTGTACCAGCAGGAATACTGCAATACTACTCCAGCCCTATTTGTTTTCCCACCCAAACCCCAATCCAGTTGCCCCACACTAAGCTGGTTATGGGGTGACACTCAAACAGGCCATCGGTGGCTGCGAAGCCAGGCCATTAAGTTAATCCCCTGACAGGGGATCAGGGGATCAGCCCCATAGATGAGTGACATTAGGCTGCAGTATAATCCTGTATTGTATCTCCCACGAGCATGTGTCCAGTAGGATGAAAGAGAGAGGAGGGATGCGAGTGGAAGGAGATGAGGGACAGGATGAGGATCAGGGGCAGAATGAGAGGGGCAGGAAGACAAGGAATAGGGGCAAGAGATGAGGCAGGATGAAGTGACAGGATGGTGACAGAGAAGTGGACAAAGAGAAATCGCAGGCTAGAATGTCTCAACTGGGCTCATCCACACAGAATGAGACAACGTACTGGACAGCTGCCTCCTTCTTCAGTCACGAGAAGCACGAAATAACCGATCAGGATCACCCAAATGGACATCACAGGATCTCCCAAATGGACATCACAGGATCTCCCAAATGGACATCACAGGATCACCCAAATGGACATCACAGGATCTGCCAAATGGACATCACAGGATCACCCAAACACAGATCACAAGATCGTGCAAAAGCACATCACAGGACCACCCAAACGCACATCACAGGATCACCCAAACGCACATCACAGGACCACCCAAAAGCACATCACGGGACCACCCAAAAGCACATCACGGAGGTGTCAACGGTCTTAAGCTGGCGAGAGCTTCCTCAGTCATGCTCACTGGGCATGCTCACACAAAGTAAATCATCAGACATGTTTTAGCCGTGTTCCACCAGGCCAGTCCCTCATGGAAAAAAAAAATAGAAAAAGAGGTTATCCTCCAACTGAAATGCACCATGTATTGGTTAACATATTGGTATTGCGTGATGTTTCTTAAAAATCAAGAAAAAAATTGCCATCAATCTGTTATATCAAGAAGTATTATCACCAGTTTAGAGGTTAGTCAGTTATCAGTGTCAGTTGTTGTTATGGGTAATATTAGACAAAAATATATTGGTTTTTGGTATTGGCCAAAATTTCCGCATCGGTGCCCCACTGCCAACAAACAGAAAGGAAAACAGCTTTCATATTTGACAATTTAAGATCAGGTTCTTGGATACAATGTATTTTTTACAAGAAGTACAAAAAAAACTTGGAGCGATCCAAAACACTTTAACAAATGTCAAATATAATCGAGACCCTCCATTTGGATCCTATAATTTAATTTATATGGCAAAATACAATATTAATTACAGGAGAATAGCAAAAATTGGCATACATTTAAATAAATGTCAACAGATGGGGCACAATAATTGGAAACACAATTTGTTTAAAAAAAACACAGTGAAGGTTAAAGATGCAGCTCGTCATTCCCTGGCTTTTCTCTGACCTTCTCTCTGAAGGTTAACTTCATTTCAATATCTTATGGCCCAGGACCATCACATACCTGTCTCAGACTTTTACTCCAGGGAGCAGCGATTAAGGCGCCAGGGAGGACAGGGCCATGACTTCTAACTTCTTAGCCAATTGATGGGTGCCGCCAAGGCTGAGGAACCTGAACAACATGCTAAGAACCACACGAGACATGACCAAAAATGGAAAGTTTGGGTCCAGAAACTAAAAATCCAGACCAAGATTTTGTTTCAACCAACTAGTTCAGTATAAAGAGTCACAGTCACAGAGAACTCAACTGGTTGGCTGAAAGAAAATCTTGATCTGGATTTTTCATTTCAGAACCTGAACTATCCACCTCTGCAGGTGCCATTGGGGCATGAATGTGGAGAGACACACTGCAGCCAGCAGGGTAACAGAACATCTGACTGTCTAAATTAAACCGTACGGCAGTTTTAATGTGACTCATAGGACTCTTCTTTGAGCAAGACTTCACAAGTACTCATTAGCAACACTAATTTCAGCAAGATATGTGGCAGGAGGGGCACCACCACCCAACTGAGAGAGTTTAGTAGAGCTGAGATGATTCAGCAGAAGCCACCTTAGGGCGTCTTCACATATAGTTTTTTAAAAAAAAAAAAAAAAAAAAAACTCAGTCCTTTTAAAGTGAATTAAAAACTGGATTAACAGAAAATGGACTCAGTTCTTTGTGCATTCATATTGTGAGTTCGTTTGAAAGAGGTTGTCTTTCTGTTCCACTTCAGCTCTGATGGGGCCTCAGTCCTCTTTCTATTCACACTATCATTACTAGCAGCCATGGTTCCATATATTCGTTTTTCCCAAGCATCCCAGTGCAATAGCATATGCGGCAAGCCTAGTGGGCTAAAATAGAACGGCAAAGGGTGAGGCGAACCTGGAGTGCTTTGCGTTCACGATGCGCAGGTTAAGCGAACCGCAATGCAGCCCTGAGGCGGTTCATGTACAGTTCAATTCAGGGGGTGTGAGTTTGTTCGGAGTGTTCACATATGTGCAAGAAATGCTGACTAATCGCACCAAGTTCATTTTGAGGACTGAAACGCACCCTTAAACTCCCCTACGCCCCCTGGTTGGCTTCCTGACCTTTACATCACTGCTTCCATTGCTGACACACCAATAACCTCCACTACCCTTGTGAACCTCTCCTCTGAGTACTGACGTGTCCGTGACACCCCAGGGGGGCTTTTAGACACATGGAACCTGCACCTGTCAAGCCAAACTCATTTTAAACAGAAAATGAGGACTATAATGATTGTACCATTCCACACGACATCAACTGGTGAGCTACACCAGTGTGCAAAGCGCTCTGTGCTTAGGATCTGTGGGAGAAGCTGCAACTCCTTCAGGTAGGGAAAGTTTGACGCTCCTTACATCATCAAAGCACCCTGATGCTATCGCATTAACCCACTTGCAATTTTTCTGCAATAATATGGCTGGATTGTTTGCTTGAGTAATTCAGGTCAAGCATGTAGCTTATAGGTAATAGAGCAGAGGTCCTGCAGGGATTCCAGTCCGGCCTTGATCGCTTGACTGTTCTTGCCTGAGTCTCTAGTCAGAGGGGAGGCCTACCAAGGGCGAGGCGAGGCAATGAGCGCGACACACCCCGATAGAACTGGTAACCTTTGACATCCCCCCATCCATCCCCCTCAGCTCTGTCTTCCGAGACAAACCGAAAGAACCCCCCCTCCCCATTGTACACATTTCATCTTCCAATCAGAAGGCCTCCTTGTGTTTATCTGTGTGAGCACGCCGTGCCAGCAAAGTGATAGTTTCAATTTAGTTTCTAAAATATAACATTTTATTAAATTAATTCTTCTGGATTTATTCACGAAAATAAATCAGACCAGAGGGATACACTGTTTCACAATTTCTAATTATGAAATGTTCTATATTATTATTTAAAATCTTGTTTTTGGGTTATGACATTTTATTCAATCATATACATATTTAATTTAACCAAATGGCATGAATTCAGAGCAACAAGGCTGGTAATATTGTGATCTCTCATCTCCTGAATTTTGGGTTTGCTTCCTGTCCCCAGCTCTGTGTCTGTGTTTCTGTTTGGTTAACATGTTTTCCCTGTTTCCACAGGCTTGGATGATTTGGATGATGGTATTTATACAGTTTCCTGATACAGGCTCCAGGCTCTGCCTCATTAGACTGGATTGGAACTTGAATTCCTATTAATTGTGTCCATATAAATAGAGCCCAGAATTTAAAATTTTATTTTATTAACCCTCACCTTACATTTCAAAAGTTTCCTCTAGATGTCTTTCTAGCTATTTTGTCTTCATAAATTTTGTATATAAAACTGCAAATCAATCTCTGTTGCTGTCTGAAGCAGCACTGATATGCCGTATATTACATTTTCAGCAAACATTTGATATGCGGTGTAATTAAAAGCATTTAAATTAAAATCACAATCCTTACTGCAAAACGACCACAGCTGGTGGAAATGTGTGTTAGGCTCTTGGGGACAGTCCACGATTTTGCACCCTCTATGCTCTGGGTAGCAATCAATGAGGTAGCAAAAATGTGGACTGTCTGGCAGAGACCTGGGAGGGAGCAAAAACGTGGACTGTCTGAGGGTCTCCAAGGATCGGGTCAGGAAACAGTGCACTAAAGGGATCTCCACTCTACTTCTGACCACAAACCAATTCAATTAAGAGGACAGCTTGCATTTTACTGAATTGTTGGTTCTTGCTGCTTTATGAGGTCGTGGCTGAGTGTGACAACCCCCCGCCCTCATCCCCTTCCTGTGACCTCTGGCTACTCTCACATCCCAGGTGTGCTGTAGGATTCCACTCAGATCCAGCAGAATCTCAGCCTCCAATCCCACGTTCACTGCCTGTCACCTCCTCAAATATCTGACATCAGAGCCAGAACCAGGTTTTATTTGCCAAGTATGCTCATACATACAAGGAATATGTGTGGTAGTTGTACTCTCTCGCAGAGAAATTACAGACAATATGTTACTGAGCTAACACTAAACAATATACACATATCGAAGTATAAATAATTAAATAAACAAATAAACACACACACATATAAAAATATAAAAACACAGGACAGATATTTTCTGCACAATGAATACAAGACAATTAATTATGTGCAGAGATATGCACAATAAAGGCCATTTTATATAGAAGTAAACAAGTTATTGTAAAGGACAGACTGCAGCAGGTCAACTGTTCCTGAGCCTATGGTGAGTAGATAGAAATTGTTGGCATGTCGGCTTGTGTTGTTGCATAGAGATCATTAGCGCCTATCAGACCTGAGCAAATGATAGAATTGATATGACCACTGCATGCCATCCGCGCAATATGAGCCAAGCCCCAGCATACCAGCATAGCATCAGGATTATTCAGTATCCATGGGGATATGTTCATTTTGGCTGAAGGAGTTCCCTGCAACACTGCAGCTGAATTAAATCTCTTAGCAAAACTCTATTCTTAGACTGTGACCTGGTACCCACAGACCCAAATGCCACCCACCAAGATATTCTCCAGTTGCTTTTTTGCCAGAAGCAAGCCAACAGCCTGATAGGAAAATCGGACTTTTACCCTTTTAGAAGGGTTAATGCATAGCGCCAGCCTAGACACCAAAAGATTGTCCTGGCAAGCAATCAGCATCTGGGATTGAACAGAGAATCCACCTCCCCACACACATGCACACATACATATAAGCTCATGCCTTTCACATGCATTAAAACTGCTTATGTGATCAGACACTCAGATGCACATAACACATTCTAGCATGACTATAAATGAACAGATCCAAAAATGCACCTATATGCTCTTCAAAAAAAGCCCATATATGCTTTTCACATCCTGCCAGCTCAGGTGTTGAGGCTGGGAGGCTGGGAGACTGGAAAACAGGACGAAAAAAATCTTCATTTCTCCATTTGGTCAGTTTAATCTGACAAAAT
>JAODJW010000040.1:10370895-10382980 GCA_026777045.1 Hyperopisus bebe | reverse complement strand
CCTGAGTGTGTCTTCCCCCAGTGCGTATATCCAGTTCAGCCTGAGTGTGTCTTCCCCCAGTGCGTATATCCAGTTCAGCCTGAGTGTGTCATACCCCAGTGCATATATCCTATTCGGACTGATTGTGCCTGTATCCCAGTGTACAAGTCCATGGTCAGTTTGCCATTCTAAGTAATCTTAGATGCAGTTTCTGTGCGGCATTCAGAGAGCATGCCTGTGCACCCCTGTTTAAAATTCCCTCCAGGTACAATCTCCAAGTGACCAATTGTCTGTTATGTGTGTTTGCGGAGTGTGCTGGTGTTTTCAAAAAGGAAAATAAATAGCCTTTCTAATGGATATTCATTAAAGCAGAAATTCTATTAGTGCATATATATTATGTAAAAATTACTATTTTTTACTCATACAGTATTATTTCTTTATTTGAATTCTTAATGTTACAAATGAATAAGAGTAGATGGACTTCGAAATCACTATGTTTTGGCTATAATTATGACATTCATTTCCTACAAATAAAGTGCTCCAAGATTTAGAGTTAGTCCCATTGGCAGTCTTTTGTTATCAATGGCTCGGGGATAATACAGAATAGCTGAAAACGTCTTTTTTTAATCGCATGGGGCATTTCGTTCGTGGATCGGTTATCCACAAAGGGCACCAGCAAATACTTATCCGGCCTGTATTGGATGAATTACATACCAATTTAAGAAATTTCAAAAGTTACGAAAGAGCTTGAATGTAAAAAACTCTGCAGTGGTCTGTTTTCCCTTCTCTGACATTTGATCATCCATCGCCATTACGTATGGAATTCACACTCCACAGATTCTGTCTCCACCTAGTGGCTGAACCTAGTCCAGATGTTTATTGATTTAAACATGTCCTCGAAGTGCATTTGTTTTATAATGTTCTGTTGCTAGTTTAACTTAGTTTAAAATAAAGGCGAATAATTCTCTGGATCATAATTTGACTTAATCATACGTCTATTTGATATAAACAATCCTCAGTCAATGTGAAGTGATTCCACTTTATTTCTCAGGATATGAAAAACGTTGATTTGGTGGTGATCTGCCGTAATATACATGAAATGTATAAAATATATTTATTTTGTTATGTGCAGAGATGAAACAAGGGGCAGCTTCCAAAAGAGTTATTACCACACTTAATTCCTATAAAATGCATTTCTGCAAATAAAATTGTGCACGCCGTTAAATTTGAAGACAAAATTTCAGTACAACACCAATATGAAGTTACCTGTCGGTTTTTAACCAGACCAAGTACAAGTAAGCTTTCTTAACTGTAAGATTTGTACCACAGTTTCCACTACAGTAGAAACTCCCACAATGCTCTACTGCACAACATCACAAACATCACAAGCACATGATTGTAAACCCCCCCCCCCCCCGAAAACATAACCTCAATCCGTCAAGTGTCACGGAATGGGATCATCCATTACATGAGAGTCCTCATCCTGTCCCTGAGGTATAAATAGATCATTCTAGGTTGAAAGAGGTGACCCAGGCAAGTGCCACTCAACACTTGTCCTGCTTACACTAAGTGCGTGTTTGTTTTTTTCCCTATGAGTTATAAATTAATTATCCATTATCGGACAATTAATTTATTTAACTGAAAAATCACGTAAAAAAATCTCAGGAACTGCAGCATTATGTATTTTTGCACTGCATGTACTGTTGTATGTTGTCTATATTGTGCCAGTTTAAATGTCTGCTTTTCACTAATTGAATATGCACTAGTGTATTAATCAGATACCTTGCATTTACTGCTCCCTGTTGTGTTTTTTGTTTCTTGTATTTATTCTCTGTCCACCTTCTGCCCTAATTGTTAGTCGTCTATTGCCATGGCGTCTCCAAGAGACATGTACCAACGAAAATTTTGAATAGCCTTGGTTATGAGGATTCCGATTCTGATTAAATATTCATTCAAATTGGTGCTTGAACCCGCAAATCATCATCATCATCATCATCATCATCATCATCACCGTACTGCTTCCTCTTGTGAGGGTCGTGCTGTCACGCATGACATGCAGGTTACATTAGACCTGTCTGTGCAAAGCTATGGATTCCAGCTCATTTGGGGGGGATGCACAGATATTCCCATGCCAGCATGCTTTGGTCGGCCCCCGGGGGCCTCTGCTGAGTGGGTGAATAGGGTGACCACCTGATCCCTGTCAGGGGGACACTATGAGCTAGGACAGGGTTTGCAAACTACTATTTCAATTAAAATGACCCGGATTTCACTTTAGTGCTGAGTTTGTGCCATGTGCTGATTGGTCAGTCCTCTTTAATCATGCATGTGTCACTGATGTTAATGTGAAACAGCTGGATCAGTCTATAAATCAAGGAAACAAACCAGCCAAAGAACAAGATTTTAACTAATTAGCCGAGCACAGGCGCCTTTCAGTTTTAAAGTAGTTTGTAAAACCTGAAGTGGCTCATAGCGTCCCCCCTGACATGGATTAGGTAATCCTGTGGCTGACTCTGTCATGGAAAGTGAGTTCTGCAGCCCTGTAGTGAAACCTCATTTGTGCCCTGTGTACTCAGGACCTTGTTCTCTCGGTCATTACCCATAGTTCATAGGGACATTGATTTAACAGCTAAACAGCGAATGTCATCTAAACTCCTGCTTCACCACCCCACACCTCTCTAATATGTGGATGTTGGGTCGAATGAGGTCAAACGCACGACATCATCTGAAAAATGCATGGATGTCACTCCAACCAGCGTAAACCGGATACCCTTCCAGTCACGACTGATGGCATCTCCATGTAAATCACAAACAAGAGTGGAGACGACATGCACCTTTGCTGGAGGTCAACAATCACTCTAAACAGCTTTGATTTTGTGCCAGGGATGTAGGCATAACTCATATTGCATTTATATGGGCCTCTGTACCCCATATCAATGCAACAACGATCACAGTATATTCAATAACACAAGGGAATGTACCTTCTCCACGTTCACAAAGCATATGTAGACTGTTAACATATTTCCACAAATGCTCATTGATCTGTACGGGGGAGAAGAGATGGTCGACTGTTCCACAGCAAGGCCAAAATCCATATTGTTCCTCCTGAATGCTAGGTTCAGGTCTCCTCTCCAGTAGCCTGGCATAGTCCATCCTAGGAAGCCTGAAAAATCTGCTACCCTTTTAGTTGTAACACACCATGTAATCCTTTCCTTTTTAAAAACAGGAACCACCCTTGTTTGCTAAGGGAAATGCACTTTATTTACATTCTAATCAATGTTGAAGGGGCATGCCAATGTCACCCCAACAACATTTGAAAACATCCAGGCTTTGTCTATCCCGTCTTCCTTTCCATAATGGACGCCGCTGACTAGTACCACTTCTAGCCGATGTAGTGGCCGAGATGAGCATCACCACTAGCACCCCCCCAGTCTGAAGCCAAAGTAAAATTGGCTGGAAAGTAGGTGCCCATTCAAAAGTTGCCACTGTAGGCAACTGCCTATTACAGGATTGACCGGCCCTGCCTCTCTCTGATCTCCATGGCAAACTTCAGCTGCAGCGATAGATTCTGATCCACCAAAATGGTGTGTGAGTGTACACCCCATCCTGAGTTGTTCCCTAACTTGTGCCCGTAGCCTCTGTGATAGGCTCTGAACCCCCTGCCACCCTGAATAGGACAAACAGTTACAGAAAATGGATGGATTTCAGAAAAGTCACTGAAATGGACTTCTTTTGAAAACAGTTTGACTGAAAATGCTAACATTAAAAGCCACTGCTCTTAAGACTAAGGCTAATATGGTTACCTTGACTGCCTATGTGGTCGATCCAAGTCTAAACACGTTACCATTCATTTCTCCAAGAAAGTGGTAATCTGGGAAAATGAAAACAGGGCTGCTGTTTATGTGTTAAATATAATGTGAAATGCTGGTGATTTATTACGTTGCATGAAAGGCATGTTAATGTATTATCCATCCATCCATCCATCCATCTAACTATTTACACTGGTAATGGATACAGGGATTAGTCTAGTATGTGTTATGTATTTGAGGAGGCCTTTGATAAACAATACCGCAGGACATTCTGCTTCAAGCGTACCAGTCAGATTCAGTTATTAGGGTGATTCTAGCTTGTTATTTTCCAACAGGTTAATGTTAAGTTCCCTGCTGGGGCTACTATCATTGCGGAATGTCTGGTATAGTTACCCACCTTTATATGGAAGTGACCTATTCCCATACCGCAGGAAGGCAAAGAGTTACGGCTCAAACTCAACATGTTTTCTTATTTGATCCCATTCTGGGAAACCCCTTATGGTATGTTCTTGCCGCTAATGTAACCATGACAACACCTGATAAGCAGTCAATGGGAAATGCAAGGACTTTCCCACTTGTTTCATTTTCACTTATGAAGAGAATAGGTGGATTTCTGTAAAACAATTGTATGTATTGTGCGATCTTCCAACTGCTTACCCAGAACAAATTCATAGGACACAAGGCATGGGACAGCCTGAGATGTCAGACTGACACGGGTTAAACACACTCACAAACACAATTTAGAACTGCCAGATCTCCCAACGGCTGTCAGAGGAAAGTGGAACACCTGGTGGAATCCCACCCAAAACAGGAAGAACATGTAAACACCACACACTTATACCAAGGGTGTGATTCCAACTGACAGGCCTAGAGGAGTAAGGCAGCGGCGATACTGAGGCAAAATACCTCCCATTTCAAAATAACATGTACAGAGATTATAGGCTTCCCCACTTCTGCTGGAAAGGGACTGCCAAGTGATTTTTGGAAAAAACCCCTTTCACATAACATTATGGCCGGAAAACACCTAACTTCCAGCATTTACGCTACAATAATATTGCTCAATAGTAGAATCATTGCATCATGCAGTTGACTCCCCCATAATGTGAACGGGGAGTGTAAATAGCCAATTGTCATCACTGGCATCATTCTGGAATGCGTCTGGGGACTGAAGGTAAGCAAAGCAGTCCGGCAACATAGCATGTTTAATTAAGTAATACTGCCAACTTCCTGTTAAGTGGCATACAGGCAGGGTCTAGTATCTAATAAGAATTTGGCCACTTCCTGTTCCAGCGAAGCAGCTGCTAACACACAGACACGCCCTCTTTGCTGAGGTTAGATTCAACTGGTTTACTTTTGACTACTCAGACTGCTGCTGTGACAGGAAGTAGAGTGTTTCACAACTAAACAGTAAAGCCTCTTGTGTCTGAATAAATTATGAATCGACTGTAAATATATGTATAAAGGAGGGAGATGGTCATCAAGACAAAAATAAATACAAATACATGTTTCAAAATAGTTTGTATTTTGATGTTTTACAAACAATGACAAAAACATTTATCACAATAGGAAATAAGTTAATTTCTAATGCACACTATTCACAGGGCTACAATATTTTGTTTTTAAAGTTTTCATTTTTACAACTTTTTTTACAGTTTTATCTATTTACATTTGAACAGTTTTACTGCATTTACAACACACGTACAATGTCAATCTGACATTTATAGGTTTCTATCACATTCTGACTATTAGAAGTGGTTTTTAAACAAAACAAGGCATACTCTATATTTCAACACCATGCATACGTCATTAACTCTAAACTTGAACAACTTACAAACTTGGAAGATTGAGTACACTAGCTGGTCTGTTAGCACTGTTGCGACTTCAGCCTCCAAAGCCAGTCTTTCATTAAAAAACTTGTGCAATAGGGGCTCCGTATGTGAGCTCAAACAGTCTCCGATCCTTTATGGTTTAAAGGTCTACAACATCACAGGATCAGCAGCACGATACCCTTGTGCTTTTAACGTTACCTGGAATGTGACAAGTCTAAACATGCATCAACCTCAAAAACATACTGAAAAAAATAACCATTTGGTTGAATTATCTGATCAGAAATCAGCTGCCAGAATTATTCAGCATCAGCCTGGGAGATTTTGAACATAACCAACCGACATACAGTATACCGTTGAACAGGCACTTGGTTAGGCCTAATACATAACACTGCCAGAATGCAAAAAGGCAGCTTTTATAAGCCCTACTGATATGATAAATTATTCGATTTTTCTCTTCTTTTAAATAAGGAAAGCAACGACTAATAATAGCACCGTGGCATGTCGCCTGTATCCATGGACACATGGAGGTGTGATTTAAGGGCGGCAGTAATGGCGGGGGAAGAAGGTGCCCTCCCCATCGCTGCCGGCGGAGCTGCTGAGGGTGTCCTCCCCGCAACTCATGTCTTCAGAAGAATCCTCACTGTAGTGAAGGAGAGAGAGGAAAACAGAAACAGTAAGCATTATGCCACTGGCAGTATCAGACAGTTTGTGGTAATCACTGGATAAAGGATCAGCGCTGTGCGAACAAGCAAAACTGGAACAAAGCCCACAGCCACCTAACGTCACCGCAGTGTATTTGTCAGCACCCTAAGGGTGAATGGAAACAGCTGATCTCGACTCACATTTCCTTGGCACAAAGCAGACCTTTCAAAAAACACCCGCCCTGAGGTCTGTCCAAGGACTAAACCAGGTGAAGTGATTCGTTTCGCAGTTTTATTGTTTTGTGGCCTGACAGCCCTCAGCTGTCTTACCTTTCACTCTCGTCCCAAACGCCCTCCGGGATGGTGGGCAGCTCCGGGACGCTGTAGTAGCTGGCGTGCAGATTCTGTGCTGTCCGTCGAGACACGATCCACACCAGCTTCTTGTTGTCAGGTTTGCTACATTCAGGTGACAGGTACTCTGCCATACATTTGGCCACCAGCTCTTTCCAGTAGAGGAGCTCACTGCCGGCTATCTGTGACAATTAAATAAAACCACATGCTATGTGTAAAATTACACATTCACAAGCAATGTATGATGCTGGAGCAGTCATATATTTATATTATGGCTATAACAGGGAGTTAAAAACAGACCTTAAGGTGCCTTTGAACCCTCTGGACAATCTCCAGCAGGTCGACGGACTGGAGGGCTTCAATCTCCAGGGTCATTAGTGAGAGGGCAAGGACAGATGGCTAGAAGAGTAAAAAACAAGTATTAAAAAACATTCTTAACCAATGGAAAGCTTAAAAAAAAACAAAAAAAAAAACACTGGTTAGAAGAAATGCTTACTTTTGCTTTTGAAAAAACTAGTCTGCAAAGGCAGGCTTTCAGCTGCGCCTCCAGTTTGTCAAGGTTCAAAATCTCCTTCCTAGAAAATAACGGGGAGGGGAAAACATCAGCATATGCCTTTCAGGTTTCTGTAAAGGGTGTGAACAAGTCAAACTGAAAGCACATATATACAGAGATGAGGGCGGAAGGGAATAAGACACTGCAAATTTTTTGGAATCTTCATTCCAGACATACTTTTGAGCCCTGCATTGTGGCCTGAAATGTTTTACATACCACCTGCTCACTAGACTTGCATTACACCAGGTTGAGCTTTTGTCAGCTTACTAACAACGGCCTTCCTCGTTCAATAAGGCCCATATCTGAGAAAGGTGTGTCCCCAAATCCACCATTATGAGCCAGTCAGGCAAGAGTCAACTCACCTGTCTGAGGTATGTGAGAGTGCCACCGCATGGTACAAGTGCAAAAAGGTCAAGGCAGTGACAGCTTTAAAGCGGAAATCGAGCTTCTCCGAGACGATCTTCTCCATGCGGCTGAGGTCGGACACGGTGAACTTGCACTGGCTGATGCGGATGAGCTCATGGGAAGGTGCCACGTTGCACTCCTCCTCCAGCTCGCGGGCTGCTATGTGAAGGCAGCACACACCGATGCAGGGCAGGTGCTTGGGCTGGACCTTGGAGAAAGAGCAAAGAACGTTACAGGTAAATTTCCATCAACACTGCAGGTTTCCTCACCAACTTCACTGACACAGAAAAGAAGAACTGAACAAGGATCCTGGTGGTATTTACAAGTATCAACTAAATTCTTTTCAAAACAGCTAAATATTTAGCAAATAAGACCATGCTATTCATTTTTCCAATTAAATAGATTGAAGCGTCATATATATTAAGGCAACAGAGCCATATCACTAACCATATCAAATAACAGTACTTTCAGTGATAAATTACTACCAAGTCAGCAGAATCCCATGCATCTTAGAGGTATCAGGCTGATGTGATGTAAAGTTTCTCACCTTCATCATAGCTAGGAACCTGTCTAGGAGGTTCACAGCCAGGACAAAGGTCTGCGTGCTGTAGCCAAAAAAGTTGGTCAGACTCCACAGATCCTCCACAATGGTATCCCTACATTTAGCAGAGATTCCATTCTTTTTCTGAAAATGAAACAGAAATACACATTCATATAGATCAACTGGCAAAAATGACTATTCATAATCAAATCACTGATTAACCATAAAAAATGTGAGGGTAAACAGGTAGGGTAATATGACACTGTCCTGCAGGCCGAACCTGAACTCTTTTCTCCAGCAGCCTTGTCTAAATCAGTACACACGGCTCAGCCAAGGGTCACTTTACCTCCACAGTGGACTCGATCAGCTTCAGACCGGCTTCCCTTGGCAAGTAGATGGCTTCTTGCTCAAGGTTCGACCTCAGTTCTTTCATGAGTGTGTAAGCCTCCTTCTCCTGATCTTGGTTCAGAAAGCCCTTCATTCTACAGGTACAAAATAAAGAAAAAGTGGTCAAAAACATACCAAAGTTAACTACAGTGTAGCCGCTTGTAGCATTTGGAGGCGTTAACCAGCCCCCTCCCCCCTCCCCGGTCGGATCGTTCGGACTAGGTGTCACGTAGCCAGTAGGTCAACGCCTTCAACATAAATCTTTTGTCCCATTGGCGTGATTATTCGACCTTTTCTGCACAATTATTTACATAAGAAATTTAACACGGCTAACCGTCAGGATAGCTGGCTATACCGAACAGTATTTAATTCCGCGGTCAAACTGCGACAAGCTAAGTTAGCCATAGTCTGGAGTATGCTAGCTCGGTTTTTCAAATGCATGCAAACAAAGCGCAGAACAAAACAATTTAAACAGCAAAAAGATTAAAAAGAAACTTTATCGGTCGTATTTACAAGCTATCTTGAAAGCAAATACTAAAAATGAAAGTACCGGAATTCCAGATTACTAGACATGTAACGAAAAGTCGGTCCAAGTCGGTGGTTTTATTTATACAAACATACCTACACGCAAAGTATCACATTTTCCATTGTTTGCATATTTTTTTTAGCATTCTAGGCATCCGTTTGCAAGTTTATTTGTGACCTATTACTTGACAGTTGACCGTTAACCCGCTTCCCACCCAGAGACGGTATTTCGGGCGTTACAGCTTTACATTAACCAGCATCTGCCGATCGGTCACAAAAACACCGCTTAGTCGCCTTATAGCGTCTAGCAAACGTTCATGTTAGTAAACGTTAAACGCAAGACTTAAAAACTGTTAAGATGATATATTATTTCACGGCAGCAGTTGTCATAGTACGTTTCCTTTTCGGTCGCTGCGAAGCAACCATAGTCAAAGTAAACACTGAACAACGTCAGCTGACGCTGCCAGGCTCGTAAAAATATGCATCTTAAAAGAAATCGCTGAAAACCTTAAAAGATGCCTTTACATCTATGATGTAATGCGTTAATGCATTACATTGACCTAAACACCGAAGACACTGGCAGAAAGGGGGCCAGCAGGCAAACAAACACATAAAACAAAAACACCGTTTGCAACCAGTCGCAAAATAAAAGGAAGTGTCAAAGCCTTCAAATTTCTCTATCAATGACCGATTATTGGAAGCGATAGCAAAAGCAATGCGTGTGTCGCCACACACAAAAGAGTATTTTTTATAATAATCTAATGAAATGGCTATTTAACGGCGGCCAGCCAGATACCTTGTCAGGAAAAAAAATCTGTTCTCCGGAGGAAAAAAAAACGGTGTCAGAACAGTAAGAAAAATAATAAAATACCTTAGTGTATAAAGCTATACACTGTTCCCTTAAGACCCCATTTCGATTATGTGTAGTTAAAAATACATTATTGTATTAAAATAATCCAAATCCAAGCCCGACTAATTCTCTTGTTTCCTTGTCTTTTTCCTCTTGTTGATGTTCGCTGATTTCCACGCCCAGTGCATACGTCATCTTAGGCGGAAGGATCTGGATTTTAAAGGCTGATAGCATCAGAAGTATAGTTCTTACGCGATCATCAAAATGCTTAAAATTCACATATTTTGTGCACACATTTTGTTAAATATAAATTAAGTCTGTGGTTATTATTTTTTTCTCTGAAATGTTGTATATTATATAAGATACATAGCCAGTTGTTTGACCTATAAACCTCGCACTTCTCCTTTTCGATTAGGCGAACCACTACTTTTAAATGACCCAGTTTGTTTTGTATGTTCAAAAAGTCCGCCCAAAATTTCTCTCCAGCTATTGGACACACGATGGAAAATACTTTGGTTCTATTGGTCGATATGTTTCCTGTGTCTTGATTGGACTTAGTTGCTGGAGCTATGTCTTCCTGTTTTTGTTATCCTGCAGTACAATTCATTGCTAGTAAAATTCAGCCGTTGTGAATGTATGTAATTTCGGCGATCAAAGAAAATACAATTTTTTTTAGCAGATTTTAGAATTCCAGAAAATTACGTGTAAAATCAACGTTTTATTGCGCTATATTCGTTTTAGTTTAGATTGTTTTTTTTTTGCTTCTTCGGTAGACGGCATATTTGATTAGTTTGACTGAAGACAATAAAACGTAGTGCAAGACGTAGACTAAACGAATGAGGGGAGGTATCATAGTGGAATAAAGATGGTCACGTTCAAGGCTTCAAATAAAACTAAGAACAGTAATCATTTTAGGTAGTAACGTTTACTGTATCTATCTCAGTTACTAGGAACATACTGTAAAACATTACTTGCTTAGCAACGAAGCACATTTTTGTGGTCAAATAACGCGTACAAGGATTGCTGATGAATTGGCTGTGAGGTCACACCGACATCGAGTCACTAGCAGTTGACGTAGTTACATGGAGAAACCCAGACTTCCTCAGTCAAGCCTAAATATTATGCAATAGTGGGTGAAACTACACAGCAGCGCCTGTTTTGCAATGCACTGATAAGTCAGCGTCCCTATACAATGCATCATCAGAGGATGTGATCAGAGTTTTTGTAGTGAGATTTAATTGGTCAGCTTGCCAGTGCGCCAAATCTTAGTTTTTAATAATTTTTGCTTATGTTACAGTTTTGGCTTAAATGAGCCTGGCATTTGGGAAGCTTAAAGAACCAGAAAAAAAGGCAGGATATTCTGGTGGAATGGTGTCTCAGACAGAAAATAATAATAATATTCAAAAATCATTTGCTTAGCATTCAGTCTTATATCAAGAAACAGTCAGCTTACACTTTATAGTGAACACGGAAGAAATGCTGAAAAAAACACAATCAGTCAGAGTGATTTTATGTATAATTGTAGGTAAAAAATTGTGTACATTTTGTGTGATGTGAGGTTTTTAAGTGAAAAGTTGAAGAAATTAGTAGCTCAAAGTAAAAGCAAAATATGAACACAGGATTCAAGATTTTATTTGCCACATGCATGGTTAAACTGCTATGACTTACAGTGATTTGAAAGCAAGGCTGTTGGTGCAACTGTACAAAAAAAGAATATAGATCATTTAAAGTTCATAAGGAAAATGGTAAGGTAAAAAAATACACATCAAATCAGTTTGGGATAGTAGGATGAAAACAATTTTCAAGGGTACCACCCATACTAGCAACTGCCTGTCTTTTGACCAAAACTGAAGAGCTCCAGATGAGCTTCTACGTTCAGGCCATCGGGCTACTCAACCTGGACATGCCCAATGACTTTTTTACAACTGTTCATTGGTTAATTATGCCTGTCACTGCATCATTTGCACACTGCCTAATATGCATGCTGTATATAATGCTGTTTTGAACAGTCCTATATAATACACTGTGTGCAGAATTATTAGGCAAGTACTATTTCCGGGCATATTTATTAGCAAAAGTTGGGCAGACTTGTAAAAATAAATTCTGAAGTTTTCTTTTGCGCCAAGTAAATATATTTAGAAAGAAAATGTTACATTAGACTTTCACAAACAAAGATAAAAGAAAAGCTCTTGATTTTCAGTGTGCAGAAATATTAGGC
>JAODJW010000040.1:10350361-10366071 GCA_026777045.1 Hyperopisus bebe | reverse complement strand
GTGTATGTGTGTGTGTATGTATCAATGTGTATAGACATATATATATATACACACACACACACACACAACGCAAGCAGATATATATGAATGAATTGAGGTGAAAAACACTTCACATGCGTCAATTGTTATTTTTTATAGGGATAATGTTTCAGAAAAGAAATCGCCATCTGGAGCAACTGAGGTATGAATTTCGAGGATAAAGTAATTTACAAATAGGAACTTGGAAAAGGGGGCTTCTCTTCGGTAAACTCCGCTCCTGTATGTGAGTTAAACCAGTGGTATGATTCCCTGGCTTTGCAATGGTAACCAGAAACCTACAGTACTGAGTCCTCTTTTTGAGTAGTATTGCTCTGCACTCGCTCTGTTTGAATGGTCTTGATCTGTATGTCATATGCACCTGAATCTCACCCGGTGTATGACAATCGTTCTCTCCCTCCTGGCTGTTTTGTCCTTTTCCCTGTGGGTGAAAAACAACTAGTGAGGAGCTGCACCGGTGTACCAGGGACACGCAGGACCTGCAGAGGGAGGTGGAGCGTGTCACTCACCTCACCTTGGAGGGGATTGGACAGATCCCAGCGTTGGGTCCACTCCAGTCACACCCCTTAAAGGGTGATTGTCAGTTCATGGATTCTTCACGTACTAGGCACAGCGTCTAATGGGTGGTTTGGGTTAAAATCAGTCCATTAACACATCATGCATTTAAACTAAAATGTCTTTAATGACAGCTTTAGCTGTTATGGTTGCAGCCTTCCTGTAGCGTACACCCTGTGCAGAACACTTGGCCACAGACTGCTGACGCGCTCGGCCGAACTCGTGAGGGCAGCTGGGTCAGTGGGTCACTGACTTCCTGGACTGTTTGAGGGCATCAGAAACCCCAGAGGAAATGCGCACAAACGCAAGGCGGCTATGCAGATATGCAGACTCCCATAACACAGAGCTGGGGCTGCGGTGGAATTTCACAACACTGGGGAGGTGAAGCCACTGCTGTCTGGCCTGTACATTAGATGCTGATTATAAGGCATGAGCGATTCGGTGTTATTTTAGAAGCTGTCTCTCATGGTATCGGGCATAACAGCACACTGCTGGGTAGCGGGCTGTATATGTATAAATGTGATTTGCACAGGATTTAGCTGGAAGAGTAGGTATGTTATCTGTAATTCAGATTAATCTGAAGAACTTTCCTGCATGCCAGTTGTGTGCCAACTGGTGCTTACACTGGCCCAGCGTGATCGCCATTCCTCTGGGAGTCATTCCATCCATCCACCCGTCCATCCATGAGGAAGACCTTCTCTGGAAATAGACCTTGAGTTGTGTCATACTGTCCCACAGCTAGCAGAAGCTGAGCACCTATTTGGATCATGTGACCATGTGCTTCTTTCCCCAGCTGGTACAGATAGGCCTGCCGTGCCAGAGGGCCACTTCGCCCAGGAGGGTAGGCAAGGCTGCTTAGAGCAGGCCTTGCCACAGGACTGTGTGTGGCAGAGGCACCACAGCGAGGTAAGACTCTAAGTTGCTTTTGCTCTCTGTTAATGGGGTGCACGCACGACTAGAAGGTATTGGTTCAAATCCCAGGCCAATAGTAGATAATATTCAGTGATTCAGTTATATGTATGGTTGGACATTTGACACTTTAATAGACTTAGTATGTGATTAATTGTTCAGCAGTGTTATTTGTCTGCCCTAGTTATTAATTATTGTACAAATTTCATAGTACTATATACATGCAACAAACTGTTGAGACTAATATTTAGCTTGTTAAGTGCAGATTACAACATGTGTAGAGCCATTGGATAAAAGTGTTTTACTTGTTAATAATAAAATCACAGTAATGATAATTCTGCTTCTGAGGATGGCAGAGTGGTGACTGTTCTGTATGCTCCAGAACCACAGACTCCACGAGCAGCAGGAGCTTCTGCTGCAGCAGGCTGTGGATAGGCTTCAGACCCAGCTGCAAGAGGCTCAGGCGGAGAGGGAGGTCCTTGCACACTGGAGGTCAGCCTTTCCTTTACACCTTCACTGTCATGGGAATTAAATCCTAAATTATTATAAAGGTATCAAATACCTGGAGGTGTAGGGCATTTGTAAGTGTCTAAAACTTTTAGTACGGTGGATAATCTGCAGTTTTACAACCTTGATCAGAGGCTGCAAAGATAGAGTATGGTCTCTGCTGGAGGCCATCAGCACTTGCTGTGGTTTAACCAGAATAAGTCATCTTGTAATCCAGATGCTGTCAGGGACAGTTAGTCAAAACTGGTGTAAAATTAAGGTACTTGCTTAGATGTGACATGTCACTGTGAAAGTGACAGGTATGTGGAAATCTAAAAGGGAGCAAGAAAGTTTCAATGAGAAAAAACAGGTTATTCATGCCAAGAAGTTTTTCAGAACATGAATGTTTGGCACCAGCCCACCAAATCCAGGAAATCAGGTTATTTGATAATAATAATAAGTGATATGTTATTGATTCTCTGTACGCCTCTGAGGTAAGAGCTGACTATAAGGGGCACCCAGGGAGCTGGGGGTTAAGGGCCTTGCTCAAGGACTCTCTGATGTGGTGAGGCTTGAACCAGTGACCTTCTGATCACAGGCACAGTGGTTTAGCCCACTGAGCCACACACTACCCCCGAAGACATTTACTTCCCAACGTGTCCACACCTGTCTGACCTAAGTGTGTCAGTGTGGTACATTGTTCTTCCTCCTCAGTGAGTTCACCTAGGGTGGCTGGACTATAATTTATAAATTCACAAAAGTCTAAAAGGCCTAATTAAAGCATCTGCTTCCATTGTCCATTGAGGATGCCTCATAATAATAAAACAGGCAGACGATAATAATGTGGCGATTTGAAGTCGTGTTTAACTGGTCCTCAGCGCCTCCCCCTTCCGGTTTTCCTGGACGTGCGTAGTGGTTCTGAGCTGCTAGCCTGTCTGCGTGCCATGCAGTGCCGTGGAGTCCCGCAGGCAGGCGGACGCACAGGAGGACCTCTGCCGGAAGCAGGGTGCGCTGGAGCGGGCGCTTCGAGAGGTGGGCGCCGCGCTGTCGGCACGCACAGACCGCCGCGACAGAGTGCCGTTTCCAGCGCTGGGACCGGATGGCGGGAGACAGCTGGGTGTCGCTGTGGAGATGGTGCAACGGGACCTGGAGGCTGAGAATGCCGGCCTGCGGGCTAGACTCCAGCCCGTAAGTCACTCTCATCCTGTAAGCCAGTGTTTCTCAACCCAGTCCTCAGAGTCCCTCAGACGGTCCACATTTTCACTCCCTACCAACTCCCAGCCAATCAAGAACACAGAATACCTGGTACAGGTGTCCTGGGAGCTGGGAGGGAGCAAAAACGTGTACTGTCTGGGGCCCCCTGAGGACCGGGTTGAGAAACACTGCTGTAAGCTAAAATCATCTTGGTCAACAAGCTATCTAAGATAATTTTCACTAACTTGGTAGGAATCCATAGGTTTTTTTTTTCCAGCTGACTTCATACTATTCTGTTATTGCTGTTAATGAGGTTAGAAATAAGCTAATATTTGGCTGTGTGTGTAAACACATCTTGAAATGTTATATTTATTCTTGTTGATTCATTGCCCAAAATAAACGCTTATTCAGCCTATAATGGGAGATGCAAATTATTCTCTCATGCTTGCAGAACACTGCAATTTACAAACTTCTTCCGGGAGAAAGCTGATTGTCAGAATTTCTATCATGAAAGTAAACCACATTCTGAATGTTATCTAAATATTTCAAACGGCCCGTTTCCTTGTCTTTGTAATAGTTTTTCCGCAGTTGCAGCCCCGGCCCGCGGTAGGTGACTGGGAGAGACTGTAATTCTGGTACTGAGGTGCGTGGCAGTATGTCTGCTTGCGTTAAGTGTGTGTGTTGTGTCCCCTCAGCTGGAGGAGCAGCTGGAAGTGTTGAGATCTGCATGTCAGTTACAAGCAGACCGTCTGGTGAAGGAGCAGACGGAGAGGTAAAAGGTTCATCTGCACGCCTCACAGCTTGTGTGCTTGTATCCTGGGGGGCAGTGAAGGGGGTCCGCCATGGTGTGGATGTGTTGTTGATCAGGGAGTAGCTCAGTGGCTCTGAACACAGTGTGCCCCCACCCTCTAGGCCATAGAGGGCCAGTGTGGGTGTGGGTTTTTGGGATGGCCATTCAATCAGCCACAAATTGGCCAAGATTAATTTCCTACAGAAAGAAAGCCCTCTGTCTTATCTCCAAAGACCCATAATTGCTTTTTGTATTTAGCCATGCAGCAGTTACTTTGGTTAATGGACCCATAGCACATTATACTATAGATGATGATCAAAGATCAATTATTCACTTTGGGTGTACTCACACTTGCCCAGTTGCCTTGTACCGTATCCAGCACAGTTGTCCCCCCTTCCCAGTCCCCCACTGGTCTGCGCTCACATTGCCCCTAACGTTGCAGGCCCAAGCCTGTGTTCAAGATCATCATGTGTTATTCTGTGCCTTATCTGGAGTTGTTTTGGGCACGGTGACACATGGCCCTCTTATAGATTTATGGTGAATGCAATGCAGCGATTTTCATTTAACCGTGCTGCAGGTATAAGAAGGCTGTCCCATATTTTACCTGACCTCTTGGACTTTTTGTGTGCTGCATCCAAGTTGTTCCTCGATACTCTCATCGGCCCAAATTTCCAGCACACACTGCATTTCTTCTGTAGACCAAAGTGATCCCCTTTTCACTGTGTTTGTTTGTTTGTCACTTTTTGACATTGATTGATGTCATTTCTGTATTCTGTGCTTGGGCACAGTTAATAATCACGCTAGATGCGACCCGGTCCACCTCAAGTGTTGGACACTAGTCAAACAAATTAGACATTGGGGCTGAAGTGTGCTCGGTCCCGGTACAGATCGCCTAATATGAGTACACCCATAGACGCACTGGGAGCATCTGTCATGCACAAGTGAGTCTGACCTCTGCCCATATCCCTGACATCCAGGAAACAGGCTGAAGCTCAGAAGCAGATTAATGATGCTGAGGACACCCTTTCTGCTGTACAAGCCCAGAAGGCATCCTTGGAGCAGGTGAGCATACCCATTTACCACACATGCAGTAGGGGGTAGGGCAGGGGTTGCGCGGTCCAGATTCAGTTGTGTTTCGGTCATTGACCACTGGTGTTGAAAGCAAACCACCCAGAGTGCTCTTAGTGTATATTGGTCTATGGACCAGTATGAAATGTGACAATGCAACACAAGCATTCTGTAGTCCTGAACATTTAGCTACAGTCTTTTGTGTCTTGCAGATCAATCCGTTCCTTTTGTTGTATATCTGCATGCACGTCTATCTATCCTCCCACCAGAAGGGGGTGCCACAGCAACAGTTATTTGAAGCTCAAGCCCAGATGAAAGAGGCCCAGGTGATCGGGGAACGGAGTGCCCACCAGGCCCAGGAACAGTACTCTCAGCTGTCCCAGCTCATGGTACCACATTCCTGCTGTTGAGCACACAGATGTTCTGCTTTTGGGGTGGATGGTATGCTCAGGAACCCTGTCCACTTTTCTTTCTGTTTCAGGCAGATCTACATCAGACCCAGGAGGAGTTGACCCTGCGGAAGGAGCAGAACCAGCAGCTTTGCGAGCGAGATATGGCACGCACCTCTGCTTTGGATGCGCTGCGAGAGGAGCTGGACCAGCGCCACCTGGAGGCCAAGCAGCTGGAGGTGCAGCTGGCCTCCCTTAAGCAGGGCCGTCGGCAGGAGCTGGAGGCTGAGCCCCGTGTTTTGGAGCTACAGGCAGAGAGCGCTGCCCTGCGGTTAAAGCTGGAAGACAGGGAGGGCACAGTAAAGCGACTGCAGCTGCAGCTGGATGGTCTCGCTCGGTTTGCCGTGGGGCAGAATTGCAGCCTGGATGCCTTGCAGACAGACGGGAGCCACATGAGTGATCAGCTGAATCAACACAAGCTGGAGGTGCAGCAGCTGAAGGTCAGGGTGGTGTGTGTGTGTGTGTGTGTGTGTGTGTGTGTGTGTGTGTGTGCCTGCATGTGCCACCATCTGGTTGTGGGTTTCAGTGACCTTGACTGCCTTCCTTGAAGGTCCTATGTGTGTCTCTGGGTTACTTTGCATAAGTGCCTTCAGATTTGTGTATAGGGTTGATTTGCAGGCTTCTTAATTTGTATGTTTGTGTGGACATGTCCATTGGTCTTTGAGGATGCTTCCTGGCTTGCAGTAGCGCTTGCCTAGTGTAATGCGCAGTTAATCCAACAGGTGGCATTGTTCTTACAGACCTGACAGAGGGTAGCTGAAAGGATACAGATTGCAACGTATGTTCCAGCTTGAGTGATTTCAGCAAGTATTCGCTTGTATGTGTGTTGTTTTGAGACGCTGCCTCGGTTGTGTCTGAGGTCAAGCAGGTCCGCTTGGAACAGCAGGAATCCAGAGCCACAGCTTTGGAGAGGGAGCTGTGTGAAGCGCAGGCCACCCTGAGAGAGAAGGGCTGCAACCTGGAGAAAATCGTGCTGGAGAGGAAGCATCTGGCCAACGAGCTGAAAGCAAAGAGCTTGCAATTCGACGCCTTGATGGGTGACCCTGTTTACCATAGCATACTGTGACTCACTGTCATGTCACTCACTGATTACTCTTCTGAGGCCTCCTGCTAGCTGAGTCACTCATGTTTTGGGTCTTTCCTCAGAGGAGCAGGCGGCCCTTAAGGAGAGTCACGGTGTCCACCGAGCAGAACTGGAGAGCGCCAATATCCATCTGAGAGCCCAGCTACGGGCAGCACGTAGCGAGCTGTATCACACCAAGAGGGCTTTGAAGGCCATGGATGGAGCAGACAGACATGGTAGGTTCTGCTGCCTTGAGTTAGCCTGTACTCTGTACCCTGCAGGAAGGTAGGTTACGGGGAAGTCTGGACCTGTATGCTGGGCAGGCAAAGAGGAAGTGAATAGTTCCATGTGGTTGTAGCTGGACACCAAGTTTCTCTGGATCTTCCATGCTGACTCAAGCCTTTTAAAGCCCCTGCCAAATTCCAGCTGTCCAAAAGGTCAGTGGTAATCCTGGTGCTCTGCTAGAAGGAGACAGAGGAATGTTTATTTATAGGTCAAAACTCCCAGAAGCCAAAAATACCAACACCCTTCCTGGGAGACCTGGTGATTGCAGCTCAACTCAGGGAGGTGTTGGGTTTTAACCAGTGCTAGTTTTAGCTGGTATATCAGCAAAGACTAGTCATGTGACTATGTCGGGTTACTGAAACCAAAGGTGGGTTGGAAGGGCTCACTGACCACAGCTGACCAAACGTCTGTGGCTCATTCATGTTCTAAATCAGTGTTTCCCAATCCAGTTCTCAGGGACCCACAGACAGTGTTTTTGCAGCAAAAATGTGGAGTGTCTGGCAGGGAGCTTGGAGGGAGCAAAAACATGGACCCAAGGACTAGATTGGGGAACACAGCTCTAAATATTACTGATTAAACAGATGAGACACCATGAATGGTTTCTTGTACCTACTGTGCAACGATGTAATAATGTTATAATAATTCACAGATTTTTAAAAATATTGGAGGTCTTTCATTTCTAATTTAGGTGTACAGCACTCACAAAGTCTTGGGACAGTTGCTTAATTCAGTAAAATATTGTAAATTTATTGATTTCATAACAGAAGTCCATAGACAAGTGATGTTTGACATCTGCACATGCCATCCACGCAGACATTTTCTTTTTTATTAAGTGTCATAATTTTTTGGTTTACTCATCCAGTTCTGTTCCTTCCGTTTTGCTATTAATGGCAATTATAGTCAAGACTTCCAAAGTGGTACTATGGCAGGCAGTAGCCAGCAGGGTGTTCTGATAGTGGAATGAGGGGCCGTAAAATCTGGAGCTGCATGACCCTTCCTTCTCAAACGCTCTTAGGCCTGAAGGCGTCTGTCGCCTTGCAGCAGCAGATGACCGCCAAGCGCCAGCAAATCGACGCCCTCCAGAGCCGTGTCCAGCTGCTGGAGGAGACGGTGGACAGGCTGACCCAGGCAAGGTTCCCTTCCCCGCATCTGGTCTCGTGGTTCTCCTCGCTGGGTCTCGTCTTCGCGCTCGCCCGTGTGCCGCTTTCCCTTGGGCGTGTAGCCGCCGGTGAGTCTGAGAGTAGCCCGCTGTGCTGCCTAGCAGAGGCAGGCCTGGGTGGCAGACGGGCACGAACGCAGCCAGCGCCTCGCCAGCGTGAGCGGGGAACCGCGGTGTGTGGAGACCCTGCGGTGTCTAGAGACGCAGCTCTGGGACAGAGTGGAAGGGCTGGAAACTGCACTGGACAAGGTATATCAGGCTTCCAAAGATTGTTTCTGAATGATACTCACCCTTCCAGGAAAGCATGTGGAGATTTTGGGCCCCTGACAGCATATCCTTTTGGGCCTCTGACAGCATATCCTTTTGGGCCCCCAACCCAAATCCAATCCAATTATGTTCCAAACTTTTTGGCCTCCTGCTGTTTAGTGGCCCTTTGGAAACGTCTTAATGCCCCTCCACCCCCACCCAGTTTACGACGCTTCTGCATCCTTGTATTTTACACTCCCGCTGTGACACCCCTTCCTGCTTTAAGACCATTAACGTCACACTGTTTCCTGCCATAAACTCCCACTGTTGTATCCCTGTCTTTTCTTTCTTACACAACAAAAGTAATGACCATGGCTTGCTGTACCCACTCTGACATCACTTCCTGTGCTGAGCCCTCGCTTTCTTTAATTTCTTCTGCAGATATCTGTGAGGTTCGGTGAGTGCCAAGGTCATGTGCAGCAGCAGGAGCAGGAGCTGGCCCGACTGAAGCTCCAGCATGCCCTGGACCTCAGGGTGGGGCCACTGGGGGGCAGGGATCACCCTTCTCGTTACTGTTTATATTTTGGAATTATTAGAACTATTGCAGAATCTGGGTCTTTCACGTTCTTTCGCACCACTCCTGTACAACAGGTGGCAGTAGTGCCGTTTATCAGTGGCCTCTTTCTCCACCCCTAGGAGCTCCAGGGACAGAACCTGCAGACAACTGGGCACCTGCAGCAGACAAATCCAAAGATTTTCTCACATCCCTCAGTGTTGCCAACCATCCAGAAAAACCCTTCACAATCAGAGGTCAGAGGCCTTGTCCATCACGTGCGGCTCTAACGTCTAGATTGAATTACCTCTTTGTATGGACTCAGTGTCCCGTTATCCCTCTCTCCTCTGAACTACACTGCTACAGGCTAACTGTAGTGTCCTAGCGGAGGACCCCGCTTTCGAACTTCACTCATTGGTGCGGGAGCTGCGCGGTTTGACAGGGGACGACAAGTCCTGCCCTCGCAGGCGGTCTGCCCCAGAAAGGCCACGCCCCTCAGGCCTGTAAGGAAACACTGTAACCTGTGTTTATGTGTATTTACGCGGCATCATTTACTCGAGCGTCGTAATAGTTATATTTTGGATATACTTTTGACTGCCCTGCCTTGGTCATATGCGTTCCTAAGTCTGTATTTCTGTGTGTTTGCAGGGAGGTTTGTACCCTGCATGCTGCTGATTTTGATGTGAGGAACAATGGCCTTTCCTGCACGGGTGAGTCTCACGACAGCAGCCCTTATCTCCCGGCGCACGTCTTCCCGCCGTCTTGATTGCATATTCTTGTACTTGTAGCAGTAAGGGCAGCAGTGGCCATTCTGCTCTTGATGTCCTGTGGTTTGCTGGTTGTTTTTTTTTTTTTGACCTTGTGTTCTTCCTTCACCAGGAAGCGGTCTGCCAGAAACACCCTCAAGGCTCATCCCTTTACCGCGGGAGACCGAGCTCGGGTTGGACCCGGGCCGTCGATCCCCTGTCTATGCACTACTGACCTCCAGCCCGCAGATCTCACTCTCGGTCACCAATGCCGACACCGGCATGCCTCCACCCTAACGGCCAAGTCATGTCTCTAAATGAATTTAATCCATCGCACAGCGGGCCTGATGAACAACTTAAGTGCTTGAGCTTGGTAGTTGACCAGCAACTAGAACTGACACTGGAGACAGGCAAGAACCTGCAGAGAAACTTGGGCAGTGTCCAGAATCTGCAGACCAAAAAGCAGGGTGCGGTCCTCCGCTGGCTCCCCGGCGATGGACGAGTGTCCTGTGCCGACTGGGCGTAGCCGTGTCATGCATACTACTCTGTGTTTATGCGTGATTCTCCAAGTCAGGACTGGCCTCTATGCCACCATCAATTTGCACCAGAAACCTCAGAATATTTATAAAACAATGTGTGTCTTCTGTTGTGGGAGTTTCAACTTTACTTTAAAAGTTTACTTTTTTTTATTTAGTAGACCCATATGCCAAGAGCAATATAAGTTAGGCAAGAAGTTCTGAGTCACGAGTTGCTGTTTAGTTTCATCCTCAATTTTGCAGTATGAAGGGCACTGAGATGGCATCCATCCATCCATGACTGCTTATTCAGTACAGGGTCCCAGTGACAAATAAGCTTGGTTTTGTGTTATCTTGTACCCAAAGAAATGTGCTGCCTTTCTTCTACTGTGATTTACTGAACCTGATATGGAGATGCATTATGACTGGATGTTTAAATGCCAGGCAAAGAAGATACAAGAAGTGATGGACAAGGATAGACTCCTTTAATGGATCCAGTTCCTGTTGACATGCAGTTTCAGTTTGGCATTTATAATGTTTTCTTAAAACTATGAATCGTAATCATAAGGCAAAGGATATTTGATTATGAAAACTTCTGGACTGAATGATTTTTTTAGCAAAACAAATGCTTACATTTTTAGGCTTTGGCTCTTTTGTATTATGTGTTAAAGACTTGAGTACTGATGCTTTGTAATAAAATTTGATTATAATCAAAATTAAGATTTAGTTAATCCAAATCACCGTTCAGCTCATGTTCAGATGAGAATCTGGGAAACCAGTTTGGCTCAGTGAAATGCAAGAAGTCAAACATTTTATAGGAATTAGTCAAACATATACATATTGAGGTATCATTCGCAGCCAACACACATGACAATATTCCTCTGTGATGCAATGCTGTCCAAAATTCTTTCTAAATACTTTCTAAATAGCAAATTCTGTAACAAGCAACAAAAATGATCTGTGGTTTGCCGACATTGCTACATGAGCATAGATTAGAAGCACTACAACTTTAAACTTTAGGGCAATTGACAAAGAACAGCACCTACACGATATACAGTCGACCCTTCTGCATCGCAACTTTTCATCGCAGTTTTGATATATCGCGGGTTTGGCATAAGAAATTAAATAGGAATTTTTTGGGAGTTTCGAAAAAGCCACAGACAAGACACATGTTTACATGTTTAGTAACTCATAAATGTATAAAACATATGTACAGTACTGGTTTAAAGGATGACAAGCGTGTTTACTGCAGCCTCTCGTGATATTTTGCAGTGATTTTTGTGTATCGTGTCATATCTTTTCACTTCACTTGCCAAGGGGACCAACAATTTTGTGATTTTTCCAGCACGATGTGGAAGGCTTGACTGTATATCAGAACAAGTAATATCTTGAACAGTGTGCTATCCTTTATTGATATTCTCGTAAATGTATCTACAGCAATGGTGCACACAACCTATCCACCTTAATGCCTTCCTCCTCTTTTTATCAGATGATGCCCCATGCTTTGTGAAGCAGAATGTCTCTGTCACCGCCAGTCTCCAAGTGGCGGTTTGCACACTCTTCCCAGCGCTGAATCTTGCCATCCTGCACCAGAACAAACTTCCACTCTGCCTGTATGTCTGCAGGCAGTGCCACAGTGTCGACCCACCACCCATCGGGGGACAGGCAAAGTGGCACAAAGCTGGTCCAGTCACCCAGTTCCGGGATGCTGCCTGTAACAGCCAGCTGCTGGGAGGGTGAGCTGGTAATGTAGTGCACGCCAAAGTGGAGCGCCACCATCTGGAGAATAGGTGGTACGACCACTACCATCTTACCCATGGGGTCCCCATCTAATGAGCTCTGGCACCTAGACTCCTTTAACACACTTTCAGCAGGGTCTGCATCTCCTTGATCCTCTACATAACTCTCTGGGAAAGTACAGTTTGTGTCCAAGATATCCACAAGTCCTTCATGCTCACGCGCACCAACCTCTGCAGTGCTACTGTCCAGGGTCCCTTCTGTGACATTCACGTCCACGTTCTTGTTACAAATCTGACCCATCACATTGCTTTCTGTCTCTAAGTCTTCATTTTCATCTGAGGTTATATTTCCTGCCCCTGAATCATCATTTATATGGATGCTGAGACACTCATGTTCGTGATAGTGATGACTATTTGGAAATTGACCGTGAACTTCAGTGTCCATCTCTGGCAGCCTGGGGTTGTCTTGTACCTGTATATCGCAGCCAGACACCAAGGTTCCTATAGCCATTCCAGTCTCTTCAATGGTACTGCCAGTCTCTGTATCACCATGATAACCACCAGTCAGCTGTCCTGAGAGGTCAGGCTGGTCATTGTGATAGTTATCATTAGCACTGCAGCTGAGTTCTTGTTGGCCAACCATGCAGTATTTTGGTATGACGTAACTGCTGACGTCACTGTGTGCAGCTGGAGTTTCAGCTTGATTGCTTGCATGATTTTCTTCCTGGTCCTTTCCCAAGCCTGACTCAAAACATTGGTTTAGCTCATCTATTGTTGTGGCACAAGGACGCAGGTTCTGCGGTTCACATGGCAGCCATGCAGAACAGTCCACGGAGTTCTCTAAAATAAAAATGTTTTTTCAAAAAGAAAAACAATTAAGATAATTAATAACATTACATTATATCTGTAAAGTCCCCTCTTTCCTAAAGCATTCGTTTTTAGGAAGGACATGTTATATGTTTCATTTTTCAATAACTGGACTTAATACCACCATTATCGGAATCCTACTCATTTAATATGGATACTCTTCTGGCCACACTAAGTACGTAAAATAACGGCCCTTGAAAGAAATATATAATCAGCTCCTGTAAGGCGCCATACTACCGGCTAAAATATCTTTCGTGTATTTGAACCACTGTGATTTAAACTAAATGTATGTGCTTTCTAGTTTTAGAATAACTACAGCCGTAATAGTTAGTCGTTTAGATAACCGAATAGGTCAGGAGACACTGAAAACGTTTAACGCAATGATTTCATACTGAAACCCGAGCTGTTGCTCTTTCACTCTCGCCCATATTGCATCTACGCATCGACTGGCATTTGAACTTCATTCCAATGAGCTGAAAGGACGTTATACTAACTGCCTGTTAGATTTATAGGGTAGGACCCAATGGCATGCCTCTGACCTTCAATGAATTAAGATATGCTGATACTTTCTCTTTAATTTCTTTTATAAATCGTTATTATTTCTTTGGCTTTCCATTCGGAGTATTATTGTATGTTAAAGTATTATTTTCTTCTATTACATGTTTGGCAGAAAGTACCAAACAACATTTTTTTTGCTTTTTTTCCCCAGAGAAAACGTGACATAGACCTGCAGAATGAAAAAAAGATCATATCTAAATCACCTACACTAATCCAAAAATAAAGTTTTCTTTAAATCCTCAAACAGCAGGTATTTCATATTCATTCAAAATGTAGCCTTCAGAGCGTTTACATAGCTCACACTACTGCTATTGCACAAGAGAACTGTGTATGGTCTGTACTCATATTGCATCTTATGCTGCAGGGGAAGCGTACTTATTACAGTACCTGTTAATTTACCGTCACATGGGGCGTGTCTTTCAGTTGAGATTTCTTTCCTCTCCGACGCGTATTTCTTGTTCTTCTTTTCACCAGTCATAGTCCTGTATATAGCAATTACAGCCCAGAGGGACAGCAAGGAGAAAATCACGACTCCCACCGCCGGTCCGTATCTTACTACCATACAAAGAAAGCGATTGTTATTGCTCCGTCCCGCAGCGATCGCTTTGGTTTTTTTGTGAATCATTGCTGCAGAAATGTAGTAGCCGGTGCTAAGTTGATGTCGCCGGCGGGAGCTCCCTCGGTACCAAAGCACTCCCCCCGCTCCAGCGCCTGATACCAAATCGGTACGAAACAGGTGGAACCCGCTGCCTATTGGTTGATAAAATCGTAGGGCCACCAGCAGCCCCCAAAATAGATGGAAAAATATAAAGTGCAATATTAAACAATAATATAATACTGAGAGCAACCAGTGGTCACCAGCTGGGGGCTATTTTTTTGCGATCCTTGGCACTCGGGGAATAGTTGGGGACGCCTGGCACAGACTGTTTATGATTTTGTAATTCAAAATTTTCGGAATATCAGGGCTAATAGCATCTAGGTGCTTTTCATACCTCTTGATATGCCACTTTTGATGTTGGTTGGGTAATGGCCTTGCAAATTGACGCTCGCGTTTCAAAAATTATTTCGATAGACTGATCTGACAGAAGGTAATGATTTACAGAAGCTTATTCGATTAAAATTGAACATGGAACTATGTATTTATTAAAATATGCGTTGCCATCTGTTGAGCTATGTGTATTTTATACAGTTTTCCCTCTCAGCTCAGTAAATACTGTCATCCATTATGATCTGGCAGCCATTTGAAATGCAAGACTGGTTCTATAGGCCTTTTATTAAAAAAAAAAACTATATTTATATATTTCACTTCCATTATGTTTTGTACACAGTGGATCCAAAAGCATCTACTGTCCATTGCATTAATTGCGTTATGAATGCGCCCAGTCCCTCAGTGACAACAAAGACTTTTGAACTGTGAGTCACTGGCCCATAATATTATTGTGCAACTCTTCATTATTTAAAACATATCTAAATCAACATGACAAACTTAAATGAAATGATTCAATATACAGTATAACAGGGTAACAAGCTAAACTGCCTAATTCCACCTTTTGAGCAAGACAGATACGTCTGGAGAAAATAGGAGACTCGGGCAAGTTAGTATTGCAAGTTATATTAGAGCACCAGTTTTGTAAAGCAGTACACATTCGATTTGGGGCTAACATCGAATGAACATTCACTGCAGAGGGTCAGAGGTTATCTTTACCAGGGAAATGCCAAACACGCACACACATTGTATGTGGAGTAGGTGACATTCACACCTCAGAGTGGCATCAAAACCGTGTCTTTAATACTGACTCCGTGTAGCTGATGAGTGAGGATGAGTAGCAGCTGCTATAAGATCACCATGCTCCTCTGTTAAGTGGAGGTCATAGTGTTCATGAAGCTTCTGGTTCTTTCACCCTTTCGCTCTTCATTTGAGAAAAGAGTGCGGAGGAACTGTGAAGACACGTAAGCCAGTGGAGTTAAGATCTGACACTTTAATAGAACAAAAAAACTCCATGAAACTATACACACTGTAGGAAAGTCATAGTGGTGAAGGACTCTTCTGCCAAAGGTTAAGTCAATAGTGAAGATGCACATCATAGTTTGTGGTAGAACACAGTAAAGTAGTGTATCTCAACCTGGTCCTCAGGGACACACAGACGGTCCACGTTTTTGCTCCCGCCAGACAGTCCATATTTTTGCTCTGGGAGCTGGGAGGTAGCAAAACTGCGGATTGTCTGCAGTTCCTCAAGGACCGGGTTGGGAACGACTGGAGTGAAGTGTTTGTCTGCTGAGTTCATGTCTCAAAGTGATGAGTACAGGCTCCTGTCTTACCCTGGGCTCCCTCAGCCCCTTGCGGTGTATGAACTCTTTGAAGGCCAGGGTCACCGGAAGCTGCTTCAGCTCCTCGTCCTGCAGAAGGTCCATCGTTACAAACAGTAGCCGTTTTCTCCTTGTTGATTTTGAAATATTAGCAGCTCAGATAGGAGGCCCCAGGGATGTAAGAA
>JAODJW010000040.1:10317251-10339355 GCA_026777045.1 Hyperopisus bebe | reverse complement strand
TCCCTCTCCCCGGCCACTTCCTCCAGCTCCTCTGGGGGAATCCCGAGGCGTTCCCAGGCCAGCCGAGAGATATAGTCACAAGACAACTATTAACTGTCAATTAAATACATCATACACTATTGAGTAAGGTGATGGTCATTTCAGTAGAGTTCGATAGTAACAGTCCCCAAGGGTCATGTGAGTTGTTGGCTTTCATGAAACCTGACATTTTCCCCTGTGGATTTCTGCTTCATGTAATTATATTACTTCATAACTTCATATATGCTATTGTGATTGGTGGAGAGTTTCCTATCATGCCTGGGCATGAGGTATCAAGGGTATGTAAGTCCATGGAACCTTTAGACTAGGGAGTGAATTTTTCAGCAGTTAATTGGCTTTACAAACAACACTGCAAGACTAGGCAGTTCAGGGACTACAATTCTACGGATATTCCTTAAAAAAATAATGGCAAGGGAACCACCTTTTTAATATAAGTTTTCCAGTCAGGCGATTTGCCTGTGGGCTGATCCGTGGGAGGGGGCCCGATTCTGGCTGTGACACAAGATTCTTTATGCAGAAAGTGTTTTCTTTTTGAGAAGATCAAAGGCACGGAACTGGTTCGGACAGGTTAGGCTGAACTTGGTGAACTGTGGACGTTTTGGACTGAGAAGAGGTATTCACAATGTTTCATTAGAAGAGGGAAAGGGTCAGTGTCAGAACACAGCAGAATAAAAATCAGTTACAGTTACTCTTTGCATAAACAGAATCACAATCAGAACGTTACTGGCAAAGTATGTTAAACATGCAAGGAATTTGTTTTGGCGGGTGTGGCCTAAGTATGACATACAACATGCAAGACAATTTAAGAGAGTATACAGGCATTTACACATGAAGCTTTACATATGTTCCACATCAAGCTGTCTACTTGCAGTCAGAAGCAGCATGGGATGTAATGAAGGGTGAATAGATAGAATTATGGATCAGAATCCATCAAATGTGGAATGGGGGGGGGGGGGGTGGCCAGAAGAATGATAGCTTTAACAGAGATAGATTGGAGTTTATAAGAGAGGTGTGAGAGAAGACAAAAGCGAAAAGAGGGGAGAGCATTTAGTATGTGGTGCTGGGAAGCAGAGAACCATAAAGGAATGTCAAAGAGAATAAGGGCTAAGAAGTAGCATGGGATAGAATGGTAAAAGGCTGACGATGCAAGATACTTCAGATGCTGTGTCCAGTCCTAACAATTAAGGAGGGAGAAGTGCCTAAGTGTAGTGAGTGAGCTGATTGTTTTGCAGCGGCCATATTGACTCACAGACCCCCCCTTTTCAATGTGCAAGCAGCAGCTCTGTCACAGGCAGCATGCACCCCACCCCAAATGAGGCAGGGGAGGGCGTGTGCGCTGAGAGGAAACAGACAGAACCTCCAGGTCCCACCCCCACAGCATACCTCAAGGAGACAAGGATGACACACACATCCAAAGCAGAGCAATCATACAGCAAATGTGGTAGTGATCTAAAGTCAGATCGTCATAGCAACAGCAGGAGTTATAGCAGTACTGAAAACAGTAGGAGTTAACAATAGCAATATGACATTCAATCGAAGACTGTGAATAAGCGCAATAAAGTTACCAAAATGTTACCCTGTGAATTGTGACCTGTATGGAAGTATAGTGGGGGTAAATCGACCCTGGACAGTTACTGAATTAAGAGATGTAGCCATACAGTTCTGCTATCTTAAAACAGACCTGGCATACTTTCACAAATATCTGGACATAGCTATACACAGCCAAAATCCCACTCGGGAACATACAAATGTTTTGCACAAACTATAAAAATCAAGGGTCAGGATAATAGCCCAATAGTGAGATATCTGAAAATGTTTTACATGAGGCAAGGGGGAGGCCTGTGCTAGTGGCTAAAGACGTAGCTCCCTCAAATGTGGTCTGGTCTATTGCATAGGCTGGTAAGTGAAAGTCTGTAGAGGGCCCAGGAGAGTACTTGGAGGGACTTGGGTGGGGGTGGGGAGTTTGAGGGAAACTCAGGACTGACAGAGGAGAAAGAGACTACTAAGAGTACTTAAGCTCATGCATTTGTAAGTGGCCTATAGGGAAAGTCAGGACATGAAAACATTGCTTAAGCTGGGAAAGTAAAGCTGTGCAGGAGTTACTTGGGGGTGGTAGAAAAGTCCAGCATAGTCATTACCTGCAACCTGCAGAGGTTTCAACCAACCAATTGAATACTCTGTTACTGTAAGTTTTGATACTCAACTGGTTGGTTGAAACAAGATTCTTGTTTGGAGTTTTACTTTCTGGACTAGGTTGAGAAACACTCTTCTAATCCGTTACCTATACAAATGGGTCTCATCAGTGAGAAACACGTATAAAATATATAAAAAGAACTCTGTAGGTCTAATGTGACCAGGCTAGAGAATTTCTAGAAATACTTGATGTTACCAGATATTGATACGTTAGTGGCTTCCAGGTTTACAATGATAGTGTTGCACCATACTGTGTACTGGTGGAAATGTACTGACCATTTTTTTGTATAGTGAGCTCCTGAATTTAATCTCATCAGTTCTGTTTTTTTTTCACCATAACTGGCAAATGCTAAGGACAGACTATGAGAGCCCAGACTTTGTGGAGATTGCGAGAAATGCAGTGAGGCCTGCAGAAGGCTGGGTCTCAAAGAGCTATGGCCTCCATTTGTTTAACGCCACTTCTCTGCAGCCCACAAGGGTTATATATCGAGGTCTGTCTTTTGGATGCCCAAACTCAGTTGTATCAAGTTCCCACCAACATACATCATGTGACCTTTGTGATTTGGCTTTATCAACCAATGATTTGGGTAGAGTGTCCACAGAGGCACAGGGGGATTGCTTATCGATGTAGCAGACGGATTCTATTGTGTTGTGTTTCTAGCATCTCTGGGCACTTTGAATGTATTTGAACATGCATCACCAGCTGCCAGAAGTACATTCTGTTGATGTTGTTGTGTTCGTTCAGCTACTGCTGTCCATATTATTTGAGAACAACCTATTGAAACAGCAATACCGATTTAGCCCAGAGGATGAAAGAGATACAGCACTAGTAATTCCGGCTCTGCTGAAACAAAGGGTAACAATTGCCACCCACAGCCCTTGTAACACTCCTATATTGCCTGTCAAGAAACTGGGAAAATATTCACGGTGACATGTGCAAGTCCTTAGGGCAGTACATGCATGTGCCATTCCTGCTTTTCCAGTAGTCCCAAATGCAGCAGCCATTCTCGGTTGTATCCCAACACCAGTCTCTTTCTGTTAAAATTGCACGGCACGCCTCGAAGGGCAGTACTCACTTTATCTCACCAGGGCGAGTTCAGACAGTATCCTCTTTGCCTCACCCCATTACCATGAAATAGATTAACACTTTCTGACGTGTGTGAGTTTAATGAGGACAGGAGATCTTAGATCATGCCATATTAGCGAGATCCTTATTGGAGATCAGTTCCCCATCCAGCCTGGAGCCACTGGAATGGACTGAGGTAGAGGCCTCGCCCTCCGTGGCCTAGAAAACAGCCCGTAGCTGTGCACCAACTCTTACTCTGTATGATCACTCCAAACCCTTTACCTTATTTTGCTGTGAGACTTGAGGATTTGCATAGCTGATCTTAACGGAAAAGCATGGATCCAAGCAGAACCCTCTGCTTAGTCTTGTATTACATTTAACCCTTTTGCTGCAGGTCATCCTCCGTGTCTTGCAGCAGTAATACCAGCTCCATGTGTTGTTCCTGAGGTACTGGGAGAACCCCTGAATTGAGATGAGCTGAATTCTGTTACACTACATCTGTTAGCTTAGAGAGCATATGGTATAGAATTTATTTTGCCTAATGTCACAATACAGAGATGTTTCTCCTTTGAATACAGGTAGACTTTTGCCTTGCCCTGATGATTGGGAACCACACGATTGCAAGCTAGCTGTGTCTACCTCCATTAAGACACATGTTGATCAGCTGTCCCATTTGCCAACCCTGAGAAGATCTTTTATATTGATAGTTCTTCTTCTCCCACTGCAGATGGCACAATAAGCACAGGATACACAGATTGTTCTGATAGAGAGATTCTGGAAAGCACTCAAGCACCAAATGCAACCTCAGCTCACCAGGCTGAAGTCTTTGTTCTTACTAGAGCCTGCTGTCTCTCTGAATGCACATCTAACCATACATACAGACTATGACGTAAGGGTATGAGGTTATATGGAGCTTTGTGGAAGCAGCGTGGATTTCTTGTATCCTCTGATAAGCCTATTACACATTCCTCTTCAAAACCTACAGTATTATCAATGAAAATAATGTTTAAATAATCATGTTGGTGTAAAACTATGATATTATGTTTGTCAAAGTGTGTCAGCTTAACCGTTCCAAAACCTCTCCTAAAGTCACTCCAGTCTTTGCAGCAACCATGCAACACTAATATATTTTTTGAATTGATCACTACCCTGCCCCCGTATGGCCAATCAAGGCATCACTGAACTTTTAAAGCCATTATATTAAGATTTCAGTTAGATTTTTTTAGTTTTAGATAAGATTTATTGTCATTCTGCAAAACATAAGGTACTGAGAATGAGGCTGTAGTTTCTTTGGAAGCCTGGTACAGATGGGGGTATAGGGTTCAACCCAACACAATAAAACAATAAATAAAAGGGAGCAATTAAATCTACAAACAGGCAGTAAGACATGCAAAAGCACTGAAGGGAGTATTAGTTACTATGTCATCTAGAGTCCTTGATGATACTAGAAACCTGCATTTGCTGGTATAAACCTCACCAATGGATGGCAAACTAGTATCAGTAATCGTCTGGGCAGTTTTAACCACCCTCTGCAGGGTGCTTCTGTCCAAGCTGCAGGACACCAGGATGCTCTCTACTGCACATCTGTAAAAAATGCTCAGGACAGATGTCCTTAGTCCAGACTGTTTTAATTTCCTCGGGAAGTAGAGGTGTTGGTGGGCTTTTTTCACAATATGCGAGGTATTTGTGGACTGTCAGAAATGTACACTCACTGGAATTTAAAGCTGACACCATCTTCACTGCTGCACCACCAGTGTGAAGGGGGGTGTGAGCAGTCTTGGTCCTCCTAAAATCCACAACCATCTCTTTTGTTTTCTCCATATTAATGGAGATATTAAGTGAGCTGGTGGTGAGATGTGACATATATATGTAATGGAGGAGGAATTTGGGAACCAAAGCAATGTTCTTCTAGGCAGCCAACAACATATTTATCCAGCCATCCTCATAACCACTCAATCCCAACTGGGGTCACTGGAGCCTATCCTGGGAACAACAGGTACAGGCAAGAACCAACACACTCACAGGGCCAACTTAGATTCATCAATTAAACTACTGCGCACACTTCTTGACTGTGGGAGGAAACCCATGCAAACTCCACACAGAAATGTCTGACACCCGACCCAGGGACCAGACTCAGCACCTTCTTGCTGCGAGGCAGCAGCGAGACCCACTGCACCAGCCCCCAACCCCCACGAGACCCACTGCACCACCCCCAACAACACATCAATCACATTTTTGGCGAACATAAAAAAATTCTTGTTGGTTTTTATTGTATTACTCTTAATTTGCATATGTTCTCATGTTAAATTGTTTTATTTTTCTGAGTAAATGTACACTTACTACCCAGATAAAAAGCTTTAAACATTTCCTCTGACTGCCTAAGACTTTTGCATGGTACTGTACCTTCCTCATTTCTGCTACCTGCTAAGCTTGCAGTTGCTAAACGTGAAGCTCACACCCATCTTATCATATGGCAGTGCCAGGGCTGACGCAGCAGTCAGCTAAGCGGCTACTTCCAAACAATCCTGTGGTTTCTCCCTTGACTTTCCTTCTCTTAATGACGGCGGCTGATTTACAGCAGCTGAAAGGAAAAAGCGCTCGGTTACTGGAAGGCTGGCATTCTGAGAGCTCTGCCATGTATCGGTGTCCTACTGTTGCGGGTCCCGCTTGGCCTATACGGCGCACGGTGTCTGCCATGTGACCAAAGGACACGTGTGTGTACGTATCCTGAAAGAGTCATATAACCGGAGACTGCTGAAAATGCTGGTGGTGTGTGTAAACGATGTCACGTATACCTGCAATACAATGTGAGGAAAAGGCTGAGAAACCCGCCCCATCAGCACAGCATACCCCCACAGGTCCATTTAGACATCTGCAGATGGACCTAATTGAAATGCCAGCTGAATACAAAAACACATCTATACTAAGCATAGTAGTCATGTTGTCTAAATGGGTGGGAGCTTATCCTTATAGATTGTTTCTCAGCTCAGTCTTCAGGAAGCCCCAACAGTCCATGTTTTTGCTTGTTTTTGAGCAAATATGTGCACAGCCTGGCAGGGAGCTGGGAGGGAGCAAAAACCTGGACTGTCTGGGGAGACACGAGGAGCGATTTGAAAAACAATGCTGCAGACCTGGGGTATGCAGTCTTATCCAGAAAGGGCCGTTGTGCGTGCGTATTGCGTATGGCTAAAGAGTTCCACACCTGGGTTTGAACAGCTGACCAAAAGGTTATCAGAAAAACCTGCATGCACATAAGCCCTTTGGGGGTAGGATTGCCCACCTCTGTTGTAGAGGATCAGTGGTCACTTCATTGGCCAAAGCTTTGGTGAAGGTCTTTGTATGCATATTTGGAATCCCCAGGAATTTGATGATCAAGGACTCCGCTTTACATAAGTGGTGAAAGAACTGTGCAAACACATGCAAATATAGATATCTGTATTGCTCTTATCACCTGCCATCGGCACAAGTGGTAGTGAGATACAATGGGACCTTAGAAGACAATTTGCAGAAAAGTTATGCTCAATTACCTTAGAACTGAATCCACATAATGTCCACATTTTTGTATGTATGAGAGTAATATCTGCAAGGACCACAGAATTATGTCCACATGAAATAATTATTGGCGGTGTTCTGAACACCTCATTTCAACACCACTACCTGTAAAAGAAATGGATGTTCAAAAGTTAGACAATGTGTAGGACACTAAATATCATCCTTTCAAAGGCCAGAGGAGAACAGATCACTCAGACAACGAAGATCTGTCATTTCTTCAGCCCTGGAGATCTTGTTTATGTGAGATTATTTTATAGAAAGAATGCAATGTGGCCAAGACAGGAAGAATGTTACCTAGAGTTTGGGTTGTCCAACTTGGATCCATGCCAGCCACTGAATAAGGGGCTGATTGAGTCCCCACCCAACTCCACAAGAGCTCTGTGATCCAGCCTCTTGCCATTGTGACGTGATATGATCCGTTGCCTGGACTGAACACAGGCAGATGGCCCTACACTCCTCACAAACTACAAATCGTAGTACCATATCACACTCACTTTCACCGACATTGAGGGTGCTGCACCATTTCGTAATTTCCTACTCTCGCTTACATTTTTTTAATTTAGCAGATGCCTTTGTCGAAAGCGACATGCATTTTGAGAAAGCGGGGTCAGACCATCCCTGGATTCGGGGTTAAACGCCTTGTTAATTGGCGTAATGGTAAAATCACTTTGCTCAGCCTGGTGATCTTCTCATTAGGAGGACCCATGAAAGTATGTCATATTGGTCCCCCAACCCAGACCAATCCAATTATGTTCCAAATTTTTTAGGGCCCCTGAGCTTGGGATTGTCCTTACACCCCCCTGCTACTTCCCTTCCCCTTTACAGCGCCCCTGCTTCTGACTATAGGTACTCTATTCCAACCCACTGAGCTGCACATTGCCCCTCCCATAAGTGCAAAAAAAGAAGGACAAAAGTAAGGTTTTCCTTCAAGATCATTTACTCCGTGGCCTCTGTTGACCCTGCAGAGGCCTTGTAAGGCTAGAATGCTCTTATCTATCTCAAACATCTGTGTCGGTCCTGCGGGAGGATTGTCAGACATGTTACATAAGCTGCCATTTGGAAGGAGTGATGCTTAATAAGTAAATAAGGAAGTTTGTGTGCTGGAACAAAGTAAATAGGTTTAAAGCTTGCATTTGCAGAAATAAATCTCAATGTGGAATTACTTACCAGGTCAAATAATATGAGAGGCTGCAGTAGCCACACTAGGGGGCTGTATTTATACAGAAATCAAACAGAGCAGTAGCCAAGGAAATGTTAAATAAAGAGACCTGGGGGGGGGTCTCTGTAGGTATAACCTTCCAAATGCATTCATTCAGGACATTCAGTGCACCTTTATAATGCCTTCGTAATGCATTCATAGAACATTCGTAAGCAGCTTTGACAGCTTTAATATACATTAATAACAAACATTAAATGATTATACAATTACAATTACAATGTTTCAATGTTTACATTATATTATATAATGTTTGTTATTAATGTATATTACAGCTGTTAAGGGATATTAAGGTATATATACATGATGTTTATGAATGTTTTATGAATACTTAATGAATACATTATGAAGGTGTACTGAACGTTTTATGAATGCAATATAAAAGCATTGCGAAGGTACAGTTTATGTATAGCATTACCCTTTCTTTTTTACTAATTTGGAGTAAAAGCCCAATCTAGTGCTTAAGATCCAAAAACCTAGAATGGTGCTCAAGCAGAACTTAAACCTTTACATTTGTTCCTCCCAAATTCATTGTAACCTTAAAAATATCTTCAAATTTTTGAGTAATGTGGTAGATCTCATATTTATCAATATTTCCGCATAAAGTCTAACTGACCAAATTGCAATTGAACTGCGATGTTTTTCTCTGTATTGTAGTTTGCATATGACCACAGAAGTTGGGACCCACAGAAAGTTACAATGGGCTGTGGGTATATTGCTCTACACCCAGTTGTGAATGGCCTGTTTGAACTTCAAGCTATTTGCATGTTTGTCTGAAATGTGTCAGTCAGCATAGGAGTTGTTCACATCCAGGGTCCATATCTGCTATAATCTGGCTTCTTCTTCCACACTTCCGAACCCCAAACACTTCATCTTCAGGAACTCATTAGTGTGCTCTGTCTTGACGCAGCTCTCTCTCCACCATAAGCAGGTCTGTGAAAGCCTTTGCTTAGGCAAAAATAATAGAATACTATGACCTCCTTAGATCAAGCTCAATCTACATCAACGATAAGCCACGGACATCTATGGGGAGACCATCTGTAAAAGCACTATTTTTTACATATGGGATGGATGATTTACTATCTTCCCGAAAAGCTGTAATAGAAGCAACCTCAGAAAAATGTCCCACATCATTTACTTAACACTTTTGAATTCCACAAAGGACTGAATTATCAATAATGCACTGGTGACAGATTGTGCAGTGCCAAAAGTGTGGTTAAAATCAATCCTCCTGAAACATCCATCTCTCACAGCTATGAGATTTTTCTTTCCAGCACCCTATCTTTTAGTTGTATGGGCAGTACCTCCCAGCCTTATGGTCATCTTAACAGGTATCACCCTCATCCTTAAGTCATGTTAAACCTGTTAGTAATCCGGGCCGTGCTGCAAACACATCACAGGGTGTAGGATTCATTAAACAACAGTTTGAACACTTTGCTATAGTAATACTGTGCCAGGCACAAATCCGTTATCAAAATACCCCTGCTTTATACTCCAGTCCTACTACAATTTTATATAGGGTTTTGAAAATTGTACACATTCACTAAAGTGACTGAGTAAATCTGTAATAAATTACAAATGAATTAGGGCCGCAACAAAATTAGTAAATAAATACACTTGAAAATAAAGCATGCATTTCGACAGTTTACCATGATTGCTTCCACAGATCATATAATCATGGAGCTTTTCGTCTTCTGTCTGCCGTTGACACAGAGTGGAAATTTACTCTTTGAAAAAAACTGAGAGGAAGGTATGACAATCAAGTGGGGTGTCAATGAACAAAACAGTTCTGGCATATTGGAGTTGGTTTGAAAAATGCAAAAATAGACTGACATTGTAGGACATACATGAAAGAGCATTTGAAACAAACATTCTGTCAGCTAACTCGTGTTAGCTTCCTCCTTTAAAACAAAAGTAGGTAATAGCTATAGTTAGCATAATAGCATAATAAGAGTAGTTCATATTCAATGTTAATGTTCTGTCTCAAAAAGCAGCTTTTTTTCGACAGTATACTTTGTGAAACTATAATAATACCCTATGTATTTGCAGTTTTACAGACACATTTTTGTTGAAGACAAAATACTGCTCAATAATATTGCAATCCCACTTCCAAAAACGTTGGGACGCTTTGTAAAATAAATACTGAATGCAATGATTTACAAATAACGTAAACCCATATTTAATTTAAAACAGAACAAAGACAACATATCGAATGTTGGATCTGAGAAATGCTATGCTTTTATGACAAATATACGCTCAATTTGAATTTGATGCCAGCAACACATTTCAAAGAAGCTGGGGTGGGCAACAAAAGACTGGAAAAGTGGTGTAATGCTAAAACAAAGCATCTGCTTGAATATCTCACAACTGATTAGGTTAAGTGGCAACAGGTGAGCAAGATGACTGGGTATACTGTATAAAGAGCCTCCCATTACATTCTGGCTTTATTTATGTTTTGGAAATGGGGTTATAGTAGATCCCTCTTTTTTTTCTCTGATGGTTAAGTATATTCTCAATATAAGAATCAGAATAGATAGATGGACAGACATACTTCATTTATTCCACAGGGAAATCTGTCCACATAAAGCAGCAAAGACACATTGTTGCACAGATACACACGCAAAGTGGAAAATTCAACGAAAGGTGAAGACAATACACAATGCAAACAAGACTGTGCAGAAAGAAATATATAAAACTATGTATAACTTAAATGGGGTGTGATGTACAGTATTCTATAGAATAATCAGAGATTTGTATTTAAAAAAATCAACTATTGAAATATCTGTTACGTGCAGTGCTAAAACGAATGATGTAATAGGTATTTCAACCCTAGGATAAGTTCCTTGTCGTGGGCGTGATGTCTGTTGGGAGGAGGAGCTGCCCTGCCCTGCCCCAGCACACAAGCTACCTCAGCAAAGTACAACATAACGCCGCTGAGCTGCTAAGACAGATGCATTGGTGAGCAACCAAACACAACATTCTATTGGAAGAAAAATCTCACTCTCAGGAATTCAGCTATGTGTGGGAATCCCTCTTACAGAATATTGCCTCTTCATTAGGACCACAAAGAAGAAGATCATTTTCAAGGGAAGCGTCCTACCACCCACATCGCGCTGCATCTATGGAGATCATGCCGTTGCTTAATATGACTCCTCTAACTCTGCCTGAGCTACAGCTATAGATGCAAACCTCCTGCTATCCCCCACTACACTTGTTTTTTCTACATTATTACAATGACAAATATGATTCGTTTTATTATAAACTATTACAAAACATAGACAAACTTTATTGAACTTAGAGGAAACTTTATGTACATACAAAAGCATTGGAACATTGATGCACAGAGAACAGAGATACTTTTTTCATTGTTTTTCGCCTATCCCATTCTGCTTTCCATGGGACACACACAGAGGTAAGCACAAACTCATCAACTTCCAGCACCCCTGGAGCAACTGGGGTTAAGGACCTTGCTCAAAGGTCCAACAGTGACATTACTCAGCCAAAGGATATGAACCGGCAACCTTCCAATCACAGATACAGAGTCCAAACCTGCGTGGCCACATAGCACTTGACATTGTGCCAGATTTCAGTCAGTCCTTGTTAATGACCTGTCAGTCTAGGTGTTGTGAGGATCCATGGGGCACAGGGATGGGAGGGCGGAATAGAGACTTTACTGGAACTTTTGATTTTTGCAACCAAAGCGCCCTTCCCCTTCTTACACACCCTCTACCGAGCCTCAGGCAAACTCATATCATCACCTCGATAATTCATTCTGGTTTGATTTACATTCACATTCGAAAATGTTTAAACGTTGAAAACATTGAAAGAGGCCTGTACGTGACAGAAACCTGCATCCTGTATTCTAACAGCCCTTTCTGAAGTGTGGGAGGTGTCGCGCTGGTCCCGGGCAGTCCGCTTTGATGAGAGACTGCGATGAGGTCGCTATAATGCAGGCCTTTTCTGTTCCCTGAGCTTTGCAGTTGTAGATATAGAGTGAGAGAAGGCTCTCAGAGTCAAAACATGTACAAACAAACCAGTCAGAGTTTCATATTTTAGTCAAAGATCGGGTTTCACACTCAGAACTAAATGAAGCCAGAAGGTCTTGACCAAGTTGCAGGGTGAAGGGAATGTTGCAGTTGCTACTTTCTGTACCTGCTATATAAAGACATCCTTGTCTAGCAACCAACATCTATTGCCTTATTCATGGACATTGACACTGGATGCATTGATGGCAAGTTTTCAAAATTCTTTTTTTCTTGCACCAGTAAAACAGATATTTACGTTAGAATGTACTGCAAACAGGGCAACATACAGTAGATGCCGTTTTATATACACCACAATGCTTGGCTTTCAGGAGTAATCTGCATATCTTACAATGTTAACATGTCAATTCCCTTTTCCCCCCAAACAGGCATAAAACATTTGTTTAGTCTGCTTATTTTCACAAATGTTTGACTCTTCTTGTCTAAATGGAATGCCACAGTTTTCAAATTACAGCTAATTACTGAGTGCCGGGGGTAAACAATTAATATTAAGGCATTTTCGCAGACCCAAAATCACCAGATGTCCGTTGCCCCTCCCAGAGGTGGAGTCAGAAAGCAGCCCACATCTCACCCAGAAGGGAAGCCGGTGTCTCACCCTGAGAAGGAGTCAACAGATTGTTAAAGCCCCACCCAGGGGCAGGCATTATAGAAGGAGAGCTGCCTATGGTCGCTGTAGCCTGAAAGCTGAGGGATGCGGTTCATGCGTAGCGATTAATCCAGGATTTGTGCTTCATCCTCCAATTCACGCCCACAAAAGGGGCAGGGCAGTGTGCTGGCTGAGTGGATAGTGCAGTTCCTCACACTGTTGGAATTGGGAGTTTGAATATACACAGCCTCTGCTCATATGTTCTACCTGTGTCGCGCAGGTTTCCTCCCATGCTCAAAAGACATGCACTTAGGCTAATTTGGCACCCTTAAATTGCCTGTAGTGTATGACTGCGTGTGTATAAAGGTGCTCGTATATGTGCCCCGTGAGGAAGTGGAATCCTCCAGCAGCCTCACCTCTCATGCTGCCCCCAGCCCCCCTCCCTGAAGAGCCTGACACAGGCTTGCATGGGGAGCAAGGCAACTTGAAAAGATCCAGCAGCTGCAGACTGGCACTATAAAGCATGGGAAATATCACAGTAATTATAGAACTGGCTTCACATCCTAAATCCAAACCCTGATTTTGCCAGTAGATGGAGAATTCAAGAGAAATGTCAGCATACTACATATGCAGGCCGTTTCAACTGCTCAGCCTGATTTTCTGAGAGCATGCCCAGGCTCTTACAACAGCGCAACATTAATAGGGAGGTATGAAGTGTCTGTCTCACCCTAGATGCCAGTTTATTCATGCCAAACTGACCCACTACACAGCAACCTTTTATGCGTATAGAACGCAAAACAGTAACTGGTCACTGGACTCCATCTGCCCAGTCTGTTTTCCCAGTGCTTCAGTGTGCTCAATCACCCTGCCCTCACGCTACATACCATAGCATGTCCTTGGGCTGAAGTGGTACTGGTTTCAATGAATAAGGTATTTCACAACAAGCTTTACCAGCAACAACCCAAAAGTCTATCATTACACTGAAACATAGGGGTCTGCTCTGCTCATTGAATGTGACTTGAAAGTGTCATTTATACTTCCATTTAATACACACTTTTTTTAATACACGCATTTTAGTGATCTGAAGAGGCTGATAAATAGGGTTTCTGGAAATCACTTTTACTTTTATTCTGTTTTATTTAAATCCATTTTACTATCCTATTTTCAAACTTTGATTCATCCTAAGTGAACATGAATGCCTTCCTATAGAGTCAATACAGAGGTATGTTAAACCAACTCAGAAAGTCAGCATGCTGAAACTGGAAGGTCATTGGTTCAAATCCTGTGATCAGCAGAGGGATTTTTACCATCAGGTCCTTAAGCTGGGCCCTTAACTTGATTCTCCAGGGACACAGTCTGACCCTGCATACTCTTTATTTATCTGCTAAATAAATAAATTATGAATGTATACAAAATATATATAAGATATAGAAAATATAATTACATGTATATACAATGTTATTTCAAATATATCATTTGATTCTCTTTTAATGTACATGAGCAGGATTTACTTAAAAGGATTAAGAAACCATTTTGACAAAATACCAACATTGTGACTGTACACCACTTTTTAAGAATTGAAACTGAAATATTCACCAGAAATTTTTACTTTTCAACTGAGCAGAGTAATTTGTGGATTTCTTCAGTAATTTCTGAGAATAAATAATAGTTTTGACAAAAAAAGAGGAAAAGGTAAATATATGGATTTATAGATACTGTATAATCAGATTGGTTTGAGGTGCCTTTACAGAGCTGATTTTTGCTGCTAATTGATATATTTGCCAAATACATTTATGAATGTATGGTTTGTATATGAATGTATATAAACTGATATGGATTAACTTAAGGAAAATAAACTCTAAAGGTTGTGAAAGCTAGCCTTTTTCACTAGTCGAGCATAAAAAGTTTCCTTGAGAACTGGCTTGAGATCAGGACTTTTCAGTCAGAGCCGTACATTCCCGAAAGAAAGCCTCCTGCTTTATTATGGGCTGTGGCTTCTTGCAAAAAAGAGGGAGCAGCAAGTGTGTGGGCCAAGTTCCCAGAGATCTGGACAGGGAGCTTCAAAGTGAAATTGCTGGCGGGAAACACACAAACCGTCTCCCAGGGCTGGTCCTCGCCTGCTGTGTGTTTGTGGAACCCAGGACCACAAGCCTCTGACTCCTAGGGGTCAACAGGGTGCTTTAGGTGAGACATGGAGAAAGGTAGACTTCACATGGAGCCATTAGGATTAAGGCAGACACATGACAGTGCTCTTACACAATGGGGTATGATACAACTGGAAACAAATTATTCAATGCAGACAAGAATTGATTAACTCAAAAATGCTCTCAAGGCCTTGGCGTCTATATGCACAGACACTGTAGATGACAACCAAATGACTTCTTAGAGTTTTTCTTTAAAATAATTGGCACAAACACATGTTTCTGGGTTAGGAGCTCTTCTAAGGTGTAATCCAGGTGACCCACCATTTTCACTTGTTATATTCCAACAAGGCCAGACCATTACTGATTTATATGGCATATCTACTGAACAGTGCTGGGATGAGAAACTCTAGATTAAAAAAAAAAACATGGTGGACAGTTACATTGGCCTTCTGGATAGCCCCACTATTAACTGCCCTTAGGTTACAAAAAAAGAAAGTGCATGGAATGTACTAGACCCTGTTTGTTCATTAGTAACAGGACCCTGCACCGACAACAGAGTTCCGCACACATATTTATTTGGTGCTATCCCCGCAGCACAACAGGAGAAATTACCAGTGACTGGGACTTTCCCAGTTCAAAAGCAAGGGGGACAAAATCAGTTATAAGCTAAGCCTTAATATGAACAGAAATGAATGCTGTGTAGTCAGTCACGAATTCTAACGCACAGAGCCATCGCACCAACAGACAATAGACCTGGCTCAGTCTTTATTTCACTGGCTATTGTCCTAATGGAGACAATGGCTATAAGGAATTCATGCCGTTAGGGTGTAATTAAGATGCAATGAACTACGGCATGCTATACACTTTCACCTCTCAAAGGCAAGTGTACAGGCAGGTTCAAGGTGAACAGACTATTTTGTGATTTTTGCGCATTCGAACCGCACAACAATTTGTAATATTAGGTTTTATTGTAGTATGCAAGAAAAAGTCACAAAATGTTAAAATTCTCTTCGTTTCGCTTAAGACTCAAACATTTCACATTACAAATCTGCTAGCATGAAAAAAAAATCAGCTGAAATGTTTGCTCTTTCTCTTTAAAACACTTGCAGAACAAAGCAAGTGACGGCGTTTCCTTCACTATTCCGTAAACACGCCCTAAAATCAGTCGATCAAATTCGGCATCACACGTAGCCAATCGTGGGCATTCGGGGGCGGAGTTCAGACGGTGGTCCGTGTACACGACAACCAATTGTATCGTCCGTGCCGGTGACGAGATACTCAAATGAATTTTTAGGTCTCTAAAACAGCACATGGGTGGTAAGAACTGAGTGTGAAATGCAAGGATAACGGAATCTAAAAAATGTAAATAACGGTTAATTCGTGTCAATGTCCTATATCTTGTATAGCCCGTGGGAAAAATTCAGTTCTCCCTATAGAAATACGGAATACTTTGATTATTGTAGTTGAGCCTTCCCTTAATTTTAATTAAACCCATTCAAGCCTTACTATTGTTTAGATTTTAAGGTATATAGTAAGCACGATAAAAAAAACGTTGCAGGTAGATCACATACCTTAGTGTAAAATGTCATTGTTCAATAGTCCAACTAAAACCAGCTACTAAACTAGTTTAGTTAAAATAGAGTAAAAAGCTAAGTCGTAAGAACTGGCCCATGGTGTTTTTCTATATGATTTAACAAGAGATACGGCAACTGATGTTAGTAGTTTTAATAATACAACAACTTTACGTACTAATACATCTTAAGAGAACACCCTTAATCCAGTATAATATAACTGGTTGTAATTTGATGGCCTTAGTCCAAATTGAGCAGTTACAATTCAACCTAACACACCCACCGCCTCATCACGTAATAAGTCACGCATTTTTTTCGCACCGGGGCCATTCAGTCTGTGGCGGCCAGCAGCTTCGGGACTTGTCGTTTGCCCCGCCAGGCACAGCTTGTATTTACCGGTGCTCGTCGGTGTTTGCTGTTTTTCGGAAATATTACGCTTCTAAAGCCATTTCGTTAGTTAGCTGACGACCCCCACCACCCCACCCCCCGCCGATAAGATAAGCACCGGGAACTTTAGTTTTGGGGGTGAATCTCACAAAAGGAGCTCTGCTCTCTTCGCCGGGGAGATTTCTGTTCTCAGCTGACTGGCTAGCTAGCTAGCTAATTTCAAGCCCCGGGTGCTATCCGATATATTAGGGAGAAGTGTTAGTTAATAAGACTGAACACTAACGGTTGCTGTAACGTCGGAGTTTGACTTAAACGCTACCCATCCACCGTAACGCCATCTCCGGGCATCATGACTAGGAGGTCCTGTACGATTTACGCCACCGGGATAGTTTGCGCTCATCTGCTGATCATCGGCATCGCCTTGGTGCTCGGGCAAGTCTTCCAGACGCTGATACACAACCGGCTGAAAAAGGTGAGTTGGAGCTACCGACGGCATCGCCTGATGTATCTGCGGTGTTGATGGGGAATCCGACCAACCAGAGGTTTAAAACCCATAACTGCCCGTGACTAACGTTTTTTTATTAATAACCGGCGGTGGTATGCAGTGGGCACATTTCGGCGTTGTCAGCCTTGATCTTACTGCCGTGATTCTCAGAAGGGCAATATCAGCAGTGGCCGGCTAAACAGTTTACTCAGTTTCTCTTCCTGTTGTTTTTCTATATCAGAAGCGTCAGTGATTCCTTCCCTATAACAAGCATCAGATAAGACGAAAACCATACTTTGCAACACTGGAGTTTTTTGGACCATTTAACACCCTTATACACTACATTTGTACCTGTTCTGCACACGGATCTCTGAGAAAAAGGCTAAGGACTGCTTCTTGTCCTTGGGGGAGATATGGGTTCAGTTACCTTTAGCGGAATTTGTGACATTTTATGTTCGCCGTTATCTTGAAGCAGTATATCCTCCTCCGTTACACGTGAGCCTTTTACAACAAAACATATTTGCGACCGATTTACGATCAGCCGGTATCCAAGTACACGACGGTGTCTCGGGGTTAGTAGTTTAATGCTTCGTGTTTTTAACCCCTGCAAAACTCCTCAGCTCTATAACGGATCTTAACCTTGCACACAGGAACGCACAATAATGATGCAATTGAGGTTTTGACATCGAGACCCGGTTTCTGCTTTATCCCAGCCGTGTGAACGCATTCCACTGCAATGCTGCGTTTGACTATGCATTATCTTAATGGGGGGATTGCTAGGGATTCCCTCCTAGAAATACCCGCATTTCAGTATTTGGGGATGCCCCGTCTGCTCTGTACCACGTTTCTCGGGCGCCGTTGTTGTCGGTGTTTAGCGGAGCCCGATCTCCGAGCGGAGAATTGAATGAACTAATTGACCAATGGGAGCGTTTGGTTGCGGTGAGCACCTCCTCCTCCCTCCAGTGTATAAAAGCACCAGAGTATGAGATTCATACCTTACTATGATCCTTACACTGTTTTACACCGTCTCTTGGAGACAATAAATGTTCTTTGAACTGTGAACTGGGAGGGTACGCACGTCCCTCATTCGTTTCCTATAACTCTAGATATTGATAACCCGTGACCTTGTAACTGTAATGGGTGAGGTTGAATTGAGGCTATTTAATGATTAAAATTCTGGTGGAGAGTTTCTAGCGCTTGCGTTTATTCCTGAAAATGGATGTTCAAGAACTTAAATCTCCATATACCTGCATATGCCCCCTACAGGTTTAGTAACCTGGTTAATATGCGTGAATCGCGTTCACTTTGAATGAAACATTAAGTTGTTTGTTCGATGATCTTTTTTTTAACCTGCAAGTCTATTGGGTTTTGCCTGCATTGTGTAAGTGAACAAATAGTGTCTATACAAATAATGTTTGACTCTTGATGTTTGCTTTCCTAGTTTCTCAGCCCTGTCTGTAAAGGTTGCATCTTAAGCGTAAGCAATACTAAAAAAATACTGATTAGCTTGACATAAAAAAACATATATTAAAAAGAACTATCATTGCTACACCGAAGTACTTCCAGGTATAGAGTTGTAGCTCAATTCGGATTGATCTCAGATTTTGACAGTATTGTGATGTAAAATGGGGCTGCAGTTTCCCCATTTTATTTTTATGTTTATATTATTTTCATGTGCCCTAAGGTAGTAACTGAATTTGATTGTCGCTCTGCTAAATATCTCTGGATACATGCCACATGTTGTCTGCTGATACAGGACTGTAAGGCCCTTTACTAAGAATGAAGACCTGATAATCGGTCACTGCCATTGTAATTTAAAGACTTCTTTGAGAAAATGTTTAAGAAAACACGCTGTCGGAATTAGCTGAAGTGTACTTGTAAGAGCTATTTTTTCCAGTTATGCAGTAGTAATTTTGTTAATTGCTCTGGAGGTCGGATGAAAAAATCTTAATTAAAAAACTGATTTGACAGGAGTTTTTCTTTTTTAAATATATAATTTTCATTAGTTTTCATTAAAGGAAAGGTCACACTACATTACACTTATGTAGTAAACTGAACATAGCTGGATACTTTACCATTACTCAATAGTAGTTAAATGCTTTCATTTTTATGTAGGGAACAGGATCCCTTTCAGGAACACTGTTAGAGTGTTTATAAATGTTTTCCCAAGGTTTTTTAATACTAGAGGTCAGACTAGTGTTAGGGTAAGTTTAATTTACATATAGTAAATATTGTCCGTACCAAATGCTCCATAGGTCTCTAAGAACTAGATCTGCTCTTACACATGGAGGAATGCAAGATTTGATATGTTGCATCTCAAAGATGGATCTCTTGACTGACTGGAAGCCTTTTCTAAAATCAAGTATCTGGCAGTTTTTATTTTTTGCCAGTAATCCAGGAAAACTGGATCCCTAGCAAGTTTCCTGAAGTTCATTGTTCTGAATATGAGCGGGAGATAGGCTGGGGGTGAATGCAGAGATTCTTTTATAGAAAGTTACATTTGATAGATGGTGTTAATTTAAATTTTCTGTCTTCTAGATTAAATATCTGTCTTTTGATTTAAACACTTTGTACATCTTCCAGTTAAAGGGTACAGTTGGACAAATTGGTATATAGCATCAATGGAAGTGAGTGATTATATCTCAATATAATATAATCTTATATCTTAATAGGAAAGTTTGAGAGATTTCTGGATGTGATAAGATGCAATTTTGAATTGATACCATGCTTCTGGACAAACCTGCTTCAGCTGTCAGTATTTTGGCACCTTTCCAAAGTACCTTTCTGGGTGTGGCAGTGTTAAGGTCTTTGCTTAGCTGAAGCTACCCTGCGGCATAGTCTTTCTTTGGCAGCATGCAGCCTGTCCCACTGTATTCTATATTGTTCCTCTAAATATATAATGCATGTCATTTTGTCTCTTGAGCCCATCTTCATGTGACCCTAGTGACCGCAAAGTCAGACATTTTCATTATGGTTTGCTTTCAGTCGGCTGACGTCTGAGGTGAGATCACAACATATGCAAAAAGCTGCTAATGACTAACATTGGGTCTAGGGCAGAATCTTTGTTATTTCGTTCAGTATTTAGTATTATTCCTTCAGGCTGATTCAAGCATTAAGAAATGGGGAACCCTTAAACCATTTCACTGATCTAGGATATGAAAGTGCAAGTCATCAAAAGCAGAGTCTGGTCATCAGCTGATTGGGAATGACGGTGGTATATACATAAGTGGAGAATTCGCGGCCTCGTAAACCTTACTGGAGCATGTGTGTTGTCACGATCGGAATGGGAAAGCTCCTTATTGGCTGAGAAACTGCTCCGTTTTGTGTTTTCAGTTTTGCAAAAACCTTTCCAGCATAAGGGCATAGATATGTAGGCCTACATCTTTTGCTTATTTGTCATTTTGTGTCTGGTCCTGGGATTCTTTTTTTCGTTATTGCTTCCCTTCCTTATTTACTCTGGGTTTGAACTCTGGTTTTTTATTCATATTAGCTTTTGCTCAGTGAGAATGGAGGAAGTTTTAAAATCTCACTAAGTAAAAATAGTATATCAAAGCTTGGTGTAGTGTGATGTTTTTGCTTCACATGTCCGCTAAAATGTTGCTTCTTATCGGTTTCTGTAACCTCCCTCCATTGTCTGCTCATTCTCACAGATAGTGAGTGGCATATGTAGGGAAACTGCTCTGATAAATCTTGGGCCTTCAAAACTCTGAACTTGCTTTTCTTCAGTGGTTTAAATTGTCAAATGGAGAAAAGTGTCCGTGGAGAATGTAAACAAGCAAAAACAAGGTCATAAGCTTTGGAAAGTTGAAGGAAAAAAGGTCCTCTGTTTGACCTTCCCGAAGGCCTATATCTCTGTTTTGTAAACACAAAACCGTGTAATTTCTCTCCAGTTCTGAGACAGGTCAACATTCTTTCTGTTTACTTCACCATGAACTATTCTGCAGCTTAACAGCCCCACCGCCACCTAGAAGTGCCTTTTTTGCCAGTCACTTTTGGCTTTTTGTGCAGATGCAAAAAAAACTACTGTAGACATTTGATCAACCTAAGTACTTAATTTGTGTAATTCTCTAAGAATGATTTCTCATAAGTTTTCAGTATGCTTTCCTTTGCTGAGGACATTCTCTGATAACCTCTGTCTGCATGACGGCACATGACAGAATGGAAACGCCCCAGGTGTTTTCTGCGAAGGCCACTGTATTCCTAAAACACCAGTGGTTGGTTTGCTTCCCCTTTTAGGGCCTATTTTGTGTTCCTCGATTCTGTGGAAAACTATGTAATTGGAGGAAGTGTCTTCCCAAACATTTTTACCTTCGAGCAAGATTACCCATCTTGCTCGAAGGCATTAGCTTATCTAAATGTCGGTTAGCTAAACTGTTTAACTGTAGCAGCTCAAATAGCATTAGCTATTTCTCTTGGTCCTTCAGCTAAATTTCTGTGTGAGACAATTAGATGGACTGAAGTACGTGGCTAAGAGCCCTAGCCTTGTGTGGGACAGCTTTGTAGTGGTTGCACTAGAATAAAATTTTCTGTTATGGTACATATTGGGTTTTTCCATCTCCTGTTTAAAACATGCAACTCCTGATCCTAAATGTCACCTGGAACAATACATCACTGTTGTAATTGGTTTAGAAGTTTGCTCTATCGCACATCATTGCTTGAAATTTTACGTTTTGTATGACTGTAACCTGAGATTCATTTACAACTGCACACATTGCTATCATGAAAATAAATCCTATTTTTAATATCTACAGTACTGTGCAAAAGTCTTAGGCAGTCCAAAGAAATGTTTAAAGCTGTTTATCTGGGTAGCAAGTGTACTTTGG
>JAODJW010000040.1:10301508-10317151 GCA_026777045.1 Hyperopisus bebe | reverse complement strand
ATTAAATAAATTGGTTTAAAAAGTCAGTGACAGATTGACTAGCTGTATGAGGTGTGCTAGTGGTAAAGTCAAAAAATCCATGGCTGCACTGGACGGTTGCTGCAAATACTAGAATGATTTTAGCAGTGGTTCTGAAATGGCTAAACTGACACACTTTGACAGGCATAATATCATAGTTTTACACTAACACGAGGATAATCTAAACATCATTTTCTTTGCCTACTTAAGACTTTTGCACAGTACTGTACATAGCACTTGAACGAGTTGGATCTACCCAGTCCTTAAAATAAATTACGTTTTTTGGTAGAACATCTTTGACGTCTTCTGTATATCTAATGTCTTCTGAGACGTGTATATGGTACTGTCTGAATTTCACTCCATTGTGGATTATGGTGACTTTGAGAACTGATTGATTACTAATTTTAGCCTCTGTTTTTGCTCCTGCTAAATATATATCAGTTACTGAAAAAGACATAATTTTGTCAAGTTGTACAGATTTTCCTGAAAGGGTGTGGACCACTTCAAAGTTGCATCCATTGTGATATATATATTTCTTTCCGCTCAATTGTTAACATTGTTTACATTGTGCAAATTCCACTTGAACAGCTGGGCTTCTGTGCACTCATCTGGTTCAGGTTCTCTGATCTCTGTTTGTAGCTTATGGGGGGGGGGCATGTCTTGTAATTACTGAAGTACTTTTATGCACAGCAGTTGAAGTTATTCTCTCCTGATTACAATTAAACTGAAACTGCTAAATCTACATGCTGTGCTCTTCCTATTAAATATTCTCAAAAGGGCTGCCTTACATAGTTGTATTTTGACTTCAAAATGTTAAACACAATGCCAGGAAGCCCTCTAATTGGCCTCCTATTTGTTTCATATTTATTTGTTTTATTTTTATGAGCGGATTTCACACACTGCTGTGTAGTCTAGCTTCTTGCATAATGACCCCTTTATGGTGACCTCTTTGTAAAACCATTTAAGAGAATTCTCGCCCTGTTTGTGTTTTATTTCTGCATGTTCTGTCACGTTAAGGCATGCTCGAAGTGTGATAAGGTTCCACATAAAACAGTGTGCGTTTCACAGGTTCGGTGACGTTTTAAATGGTTTGAAGCAAAGTCTGACAAAATTCCTGTAGACAATAAACCCCGTAACCCTGGCTTTGTCTTCAGAGCATGCTCCCGGGGGGATAAACGGGGCCTGTCCTCATGGTACAGTTGTTTGTAGGCTGTAGTTTGCCATATGACCCTGTGCTTATGGCGTCAGTCATTTGACCAGCCATTTGGTCACATGTCAAATTAGCTCTGGGTGTTTCCACCATTTTTTAAAACGTCCCCTTTTTTGCCCCACTCTTGTCCGATTCCTTGTTGGTGAAAATGGCTGTTTGCGTACACACATAGTATAAGCCTGCTTGACTGCACCATGATCCCCCCCCCCCCCCCGTCGAACACTGCAGTGGAGGGTAACAGGAGGACTTCTGCTCCTACTGAAGCTGAGAAGTTTTTATTTTTTATTTCATTTTATTTTTATTTTAACTTAAAGGATGCATAGTGTTGTATGCTTAACCTCAGTATTTAAGCATTAATGAAACTAGATGCTTCACGAATATGTAGCGCACCAATCTACTTGTGTGAAGGACAGTAATGTCTAAAGCTTCAGTTGTTCCTTGGATTTGCCTGTGTACCAGTTCACTGTACTTGATTTGTTGTATCCTGTATGTTTTTTCATTGAGTTCTAGATCTGTGCAGACTTGAACGGCGCTTTTGAAGGTGAGCCTTTTGAAGTAGCCCAGTTGGATCCTCTGTGAACTAGGCTGACTGTGAAGGACCACTGGAAATGGGCTGCATTTGTTTTTTCTCGACTGTGTCTCGTTTTATGCACGGCACAGAGAAGCCCCCCCACCTCCAAGAACATGAAAGAGACAGATTCTTCAGACCACAGTGAGGAATTCCTCTCTCTCTGTTCAAGGTCCTCTTGCATAATGACCTCTTTCAAAACAAACATTGGTTTGTTGAAACGCTGCTACCCCCCCGCCCCCCGCAAATTTAAAGTACATTTTTGGATTTTTAGTCCGGTACATTTTTAGGTTCGTACAGGCATGAACATTTCTCAGCTCTTTAAATCCCTGCTTGCTCCATGTCCTCTTGGTGAGCTTCTTGTCGACCAGGAGGAGATGGATGAGTTGCCATTCATCTCTTTGGAGAATCAGGGCCGTGTCCACCAGCCCCCTGCCGTTTACTGTGGTGGCTGTGTGAATACTCTCCTGCCTTTCTCTCTTCTCCTGGAGCATAAACAGTCCTCTCTGGGCTGCAATCTCCGCACTACATCTCCTCTGCCATTGAATTGAAACCTCCCAGATTCAGGTTGTGATGAGTGGGCGGAAATTTGTGGGTTAAGTGGACGCACTTCAGAAGGGTGCAATCTAGAAAGTTTGGCGTCTGGAACAACAGGCGGATGAACTTGTTTTATGGGTTCAGGAACTCTACTGGAGGGACATGGGGAGAGTACTGGAATAAACTGGATTTTTATGGATGCAGGTTCTTTAAGAGCTATCAGAACATTTAGCCTAAAGGGTGCTTTGGGTCCTGTTAGGAAGATGTCCCCATGTGAAGCCGTTAAACTGTGTATTAAGCTGTAAATGAATAGTGTATACATTATATCCTGTTACTGATATTTATCATACTAATACTTGACCAAAACGCTGTATTAAGAGTTCATCTTGAATGTTTCCCATGATGATATCCAATCTGTTGCTTTTACTGTTTTCTTCTTGTCATAAATGGTTAACTTAAGATTGCTCCACTGAACATTGCTCTTTAAAATGAAACTTAACCTCAACTATGAAATCGGTATGTAGCATTTGAATCGTAATTATAACCCTTCTGACGTTGGCCACGCACAGCTCACTTATAACGGCTGTGTATGATAAAGGCGTGCCACTTTGATAAATAGCCACTGTAGGTCCACGCCTGTGCGTGTAAATAACGCAAGTGAATGCATGTGTTTAATCTACCACTGCCGTGACCAAAAGACTTTTCTCATGCGTGTCTGGCACTTCCGTGCCAGTCCCCTGAGTACAGGATGTGAATTCCGCTTTGCCGCCCTGGTCGTTAACTTCAAGGTCTCATCTTCTCATTCTTCCAGGAATTGACACTAGCAGAAGGGAGTCGTGTGATAGAGTCCTGGAAGAACCCACCCTCAGATGTCTACATGCAGTATTTTTTCTTCAACGTGACCAACCCCGAAGTCTTCCTGGCTGGGGGCAAAGCAGCGGTGACCCAGATCGGGCCATACACATACAGGTAGGGCAGGTAGAGCATGGCCTCTTAGATGTGTACCTACGGTAGGGTGTGGCGTGTGTTGCAAGGGTGTAATCAGCCTCTGTTATGGCTGTTATCAGCAGCTTCTGGTGAAGATTTGTTTAAAAAAAAAAAAGAGAAATAAAATCTGGATATGGTCAAACTGAAGGTTGTCTCTGCTCTAGATAATTCTTGGCACTAGGATTACATATTGGATCTTAATTTAAGTGTGGAAAATCCATTTGTAGTGTTTATCTGTAGCGATTGTTTGTGCCAGAGTGTATCTTGGTGGAAGGTGAAGAATACCACGGAGCAAGGTTGACCCATCATAATTCCATAAATGCCAACTAAAGCATACAAAACTGATGAGGCTTATATTATATCGACACGCTTCTTATCCCAGGGGTTCTCTAATTTTTTGCCCAAGATCCAAATTCCATCAATAACACAAAAGACCACTGCCCCAATAACAATTTCTGGGTAAATTTTGCCAATTGGGACATTGTTTGTTGAGGAGTCTGCCATTTCAGTACCTCTGGTTCATACTTTGAAATGTGGGTGGGTGTAATGAACTGCTGTTACTAAGTCCAGTCAGCCTTAAAGTGAGAGCAGTCCCCTGTCATACTATGAGGGCCCAAGTCCCCAGTACAGAAGTGAGACCAACCATGTCCCCTGGCCAGTCCAGAAAACATCTGTCTAGTGTGTTGACGTTCTTCTTTTATAAATAAGTATCTCCTGGTTTTAAAATTGGGATTCTGTTTTGTCCTGACCATCATCATCCTCCAGGGAGTACCGCCCCCGAGAGAATGTGACGTACCTGGAGAATGGAACCAAGCTCTTTGCTTTGAACCCCAAAAGTTTTGTGTTCGTACCAGAGATGTCTTCTGGGGATCCAGAGGTGGATCTTGTGAGGACCATCAACATCCCGTTTGTGGTGAGTGGAGGGGGTGCTTCTTTAGGGAGATGTCAGTAGCTCTCTGTGGGATGGGAAAGGCTGCTCAGTTAAAGTGGCACACAAAGCATATAGAAAATGACAATGACTCACCCCCCCCCCCCCCATCAGGCGACGGTAAACGAGATGAAGAGCTATAACTTCATGGTCCGCACCATTATGTCCATGTGGATTAAAAGCATGGGCGTGGAGCTCTTCATCACACGCACAGTCCATGAGATGCTGTGGGGCTTCAAAGACCCGCTGATGACCAAACTCCATAGCCTGAAGCCAGAAGTGGATGAGTACTTTGGCCTCATGTACAAGGTGAGCCCTGCTCAAGACCCTGGAGCCATGCCCAGAGTTCAGGGACCGCTAATAATTGCCCTTGCGCCAGAGCCTGGTTCGTTTGCATTTTCAGGTGATCGAGCATCAGTGGATTAAGTCAACTGTGAGTGGTTGGTGGGGTTCTCTGTATTTACTCAGTGAGGCTTATGGAGAAGAAGCTCAGCTAGCAGATGTAGGAGTAGTATTGTCAAAACGAGTAAAACCTGCAGCAGCACCCCCCTACCCAAACTGTGTAGGCAGCTTTCTGAATGTACGATTTAGTTGTCCCTGATTGCAGAACACTGAGAACAGATTAATGGGTGAAAGGACAGCCAAAATAAACAGGATAGAGTGGATGGAACAAACGTTATCTGAGGACAAAAAGGTTACGCTACAGTGTCAAGTTGTCACGGCCAGTTGTCCTTTTCAGTGGCCTTGCATTTCAGACGTGATTTTATTATTTTTTTATGTAAAGAAAGTAACCCTCCCGTAAGTCTTCTGTTTATGGTCATGCCGTCTATGCTTTGTAGGACATTGATGGGAAGGTATCTAAGCCTGTCAGCAGTTGTCATGTGACATGCATGTGATGCAGAACCACAGGCCTGGGTTTATATAGGGACACTGTACTCAGGGCTTCCCATGAACTGCTCACTGCCAGTGACAAGGCACTAAGTTTCAGGCAAAGTGGAGTCTCTAGGGCTGCAGAAGACACTTGTGAACCTTCTTCGTTCCTGTCAACGAGCTCACTTACTCATCTCAGATATGCAGGCTCTGGCCAGGTAGCTACCTGGTGATCACATGGAGTTTCTCTTTATTGAGTGGTTAAATCATGTTAATGTGATAGGACAAGTGATTCTTAGCACAAATATATACGTGCACGGGAATCTTTAGAAGAGATGTAGATCACTTTGTGGGACTTGGCGTCTCATTGAATTTGTTAAAATAATTTGGTTAGTGTGTTGTTTTTTTTTTTTTTTTTTCTCTTCAGATGCTTAAATGATTATTGGCTACTTATGAGTGAAATCTTTGACAGATCAGTGCCTTTCTTTTCATAGAAAAATGGAACCCATGAAGGAGAGTTTGTGTTTCTGACGGGTGAGCAGAACTACATGGACTACGGCAAAATCGACACATGGAATGGTCTCAGGTAGGATGGTGCTTTCACCCCTGACACATTGTAAATGTGTGTATGGTGGTTGTTTTGGGATCCGGTGCATCTGACCTTCACCCGAGATGTTTCTGCAGTTTATTGCTCTTGTAGACCCTGCTCACTTTGTCCATCGTGGCCTTGTGCAAAAAACTTGTTACACCCCTTTGTGCGTCTGAGGGGAAGCAGAGGAAATGTGACTGGCAAACTGGCGGATTCACTGCAAGCATCTGGGTTTTTTTTGTTGTTGTTTTGTCATCTCCCTTAAGTAACTGGGCATATGCTTTGTGTGACTGACCTTGGATTGGGTCCAGTCTTGGGACTCTGCCGTGTTTTTCGGACTCTGAGCTTGAAATGCCTTTTGTCAAACATTGGGAAATTGACCGATTTGTGAAAAGGTTTCAAAGGTTTTTCTTTCCAGTTGTTAGTGTTGACCCTAACCTTTTCCCTAGTTTTCCCCCCCTCTGTTAATAGTAAATTGTAATATATTTAAATTCATATAAATGTCATGAATTGTTGGACGATTAGCAGTCTTTCACTGTTAGTGTCGTGTGTCAATGCTTCTGAATAAACTGTAGCGCATCGTTCTTAAATGTTGTCTTCAATGTTTTTTTCCATGCAGAAAGATGACATGGTGGTCATCCAACCAGAGTAACATGATCAATGGTACCGATGGTAGTGCATTCCACCCACTCCTTTCCAAGAACGAGCTGCTGTACATCTTTGCTGCTGACCTCTGTAGGTAGGTCAACCATTTACTTGTTGCAGGTAGCCCCCCTGCCCCATGCCACTTAAAGGTCACTTGAAACTGTTTAGTCTTGATTTTCTAAGCAGCTACAACACAAACAATCACAATGTTCAAAACTCGGTCTACATCACTGGATGGGTATGTGAATGACCATGATAATTAGGCTGGGAAGGGTAAACATGAAGGGTTGGTACACAGATACTTCCTTTCCACCTCAAATCATAAATTGAAGGAAATTACTAGCAATTACTTTTTATTGTAACTAATATAGATCAGTGGTACAGGGTAGGTTTTGTCTCTTGGCTGCACTTTTAGTTTTCCGGTCCTGTTGTCCAACTTGGTCTTCTGGTGTTTCCTGAACAGTTCCACAATGGCAGGAATTTCTTTAGAGACGTATATCTGTTATTTAAAAATTGTCCTGGAATATCCAAATAATAGTCTTTGTTTCCCTACTTATGCACTAACAAAACAAAACCCTGCACTGACCTTGTTCTTAGGATTGTGACACTGGAGATCTCCTCCCTTCTCGCACTGTCCTAAGTTCATAGTGTAACCCAGGAAATTCCTCTGGTTTCCAATGGCACTCCATGCTTCCGTAGGTCAGCATGTTGCCTTGCCTGTCCCTGTATCTAAGTGCTTGACTGATTTTTCTCAAGAAAGACGCTTAACCTGAACTTATATAAACAAGTGAAGCACTCTATTTAAGGGTACTACAGCAGACCGCCCACCCCGAGAGTTTAAATAGCAGTTTGCTCTCATGAACTTTCACAGCCAATATTTGTTTCCACTTCATTAGACCAGAATGTTCATCGCGTTCAGATCAAGCTCACGTCCATGTTGTTAAGTAATCTCCTGGAGACCCACCAAGTGATACTCGGGGTAAAAATAAGAGGTCCATGGTTTTGAGGAACCTAGGAAACTGGTTTAAGCAGCAGATGTCAGTTTTCCAGGAAACATGCCGTTGTACATCTTAGATGAGACCCTTAGCTTTAGTCGCTCTGGTAAAAATGAAAGCTCTTTGCATGTGTTGTACTTCGAGACTGATCTTTGTTGGTGCATCTGGCGTCTAGGTCCATCCACCTGGGCTATGTGGAGGATGTGATTGTTGAGGGCATCCCAGCCTACCGCTTCGCCCCTCCGATGGACGTGCTGGCCAGTCCCCAGGACAACCCCGCCAACGCTGGCTTCTGTGTACCTGCAAACGAATGTCTAAGCAGGGGGGTGCTGAAAGTCAGTGTGTGCCGAGAAGGTAGGCCCCACCGCCCACCACCACCAACTGAGGCTGACGTTGTCCCGTCACACAAGTCTTCACCTGCCAGCACCTGTGTGTGCTGTATACAGCAGAAACCTATTGTCCTGTAGGTTTGAGCTGGCTGAGGGGGCTGGTATTCAGCTAGCCTACTGGTGCCAAAACCTTTGCTGGTGTATTGCTGGCACTGCGTTTGGCAACCAGGCATCGTGTACAGCAAGGCCTAGGTCACCATCAAATCCTTGTAATGTCAACACCTACCCTCATATCATTAATCATGTAATCTGACCACAGGTCAGGTTACGAGTTTTGTTTAGTGCTATGATTTGCTTTGGTTCCTTGCAGCAAAACAGCACAGTTTCAGTTTCCTTTTTTACTGTGAATGTGGGATACGACCATAAATGTTTCTCTTAGACTCTGGTGCTTTTGGAAGTAAGACTTCATCTGCTGGTTTGATCGGCAATGGAAGCAGATGCTCTGGGGCAGCCCCTAGCGAGGAGTCATGAAGACCCAGCTACTTGCAAGCCTCAGCACGCTGGCTTATGACCGGATTAACAGGATGATGTATACTTCCTGTTGGGTTTGGTTTGAGTCTGTTAACCCCCTCCCCCCCATCTTTAGGTGCTCCTATCATCGTCTCGTTCCCGCATTTCTACCAGGCTGACCAGAAGTACATTGATGCCATTGAAGGCATGAGGCCTTCAAAGGAGGCTCATGAGACCTACTTGGACCTGAACCCGGTATGAGCTAAATCAGGAGTGAAATGGTTCCTGTTTTAAGGTAGAGAGTGAGCCGTATGATGGAGGCTTTGGCGTGTCGGTAATTTGCATTACTTTTGGATATGTCCTTCCAACTGCGTATTTGCTACTTCACTCCAGGACAGCACATGGAAAGAAACCTAAATAGGAACTTTCTCGCTATCTTGCGCCACCTAGTGTGGTTTTCTAGAATTTAAGTTATTTTTTTCTGGAAGTAGTTTTATTTAACAATTAAGATGCTAGTAGTTTTCCCATAGGCCCAACATAGTGGCCTCACTAACTTCTCAGTGCTGATTTGTTACTCTATTCAATGAGTTGAACATCAGGATCTTGGCCACCCACAATCACAAAGCCTTTCTGCATTGTGGAGAAAATGCCCCACTCAAAATGGCGATAAATGTTTATCACCTCCATACATTATGGAGCTCTTTCTGAATTGTGCCAAGTTATCATTTGTGTTGCCATATGAAATGTGCACGGATGTCAAGGAACATGGGCAATGAAGGCACTCCATCTCTCTCCTAGACCACCGGTATACCTGTTCGTGCCTGTAAGAGAGCACAGCTAAATGTCTTGCTGAACAGAGTCAGCGGCTTTCCGTAAGTACCTCGCTCTTTTCAGATCTACATCAGTGTCGCACTGTTCTGTCTCGCTTGTTTAAGCTTCTGTACCAGTGTTCTTCCTTGTGCACCTATAGCATTGGTCTGTCTTTGGCTTTCAGGTCAACCAGAAACCTGACTGAGACCATTTTCCCCATCATGTTTGTTAATGAGGTAAGGAACTACAAATGAAACAGCCTTTTTTCAGGATCTCGTTAAGTGTTTGTAGTCTAGTGATACAAGCAGCAAACCTCATAATGGCTTAAGGCCTAAACTGTCAGTCCTATAATTTAGTTTCCTGATTGGAACATCAACATACGGTCTTATGGACACATTTCAGAAAAATAACCATGAATGTTGAAAAATTTATGCAAAAACATGTTCTGAAAGTGCATAAACTTCAGTCTTCCTACCGTATCTTTTAATATAAGACCCAAGGAATAGGATATTTTTTTTGGTTGTGAGGTGTTTGCATTTTGTTTTTCAGTTTGAGTTCACACATATTTAACAATCTGTCCTCTTCATTCGATTCGTTTGCCAGTCGTTTGTGATCGACCAAAACTCAGCAGGCCAGATGAGGACCCTTCTGACGGTGGTGACGGTCGTCTCCAACTTCCCGCTCTTTATCGTGGGATTGGGTGCTATCCTCCTGGTAGTCTTCGTCATCCTCATCTGCAGGTCCCGTCAGAAGAGGGTGAGCCCCAGATCTAAGATTGCTTCTAGATCTCAACATACCAGGCTGAAAGTTGGCTAGAAGAGCATATGGGTTGTGTATTAATTGGGTCAGACTGCTTGGCATCTCTGCAGTACAAAATGAGCTGAGAGGAGCAGTTGAGGAAGCAAGGATATTGGCATCATGCATGTTTCCTGGCATGCATGGGCTGTGGAGAGCATGGTGATCGTCACTCACGATGTGTCGTGGTGGGGGTTTCAGGCTCAAGCTGCAATGACAGTTTCGTAAAAACAGGGCAGTGGGTTTGGCAGGGTTAAGAGTATGAACTTGACTCAAAGGTTTCTGGTTCATGTTCCAGGAGATGCCCTACAGTAGTACTCTTGATTACTTAACCTAAATTTCTCCAGCAGAATCTAGATAAGAAGACCTAGATAAGATTGGTTTGAAGTCCATTTAGATAAGTATTACACAGGTAGCTAATTTTTAAATGGTCTGTTTTTGTGATTGCCTGGGTGCAGGCCCACCATCTCTGGGGCACAAGTCAGCAGCCTGCCTGGGTGACTGCCTAGCTAGTCTGAACACATTGCAGAGTGAAATGCTATTTCAGCAGCATAAATATTGGGTAGCTCAGCACAACAGCACATGACTCATAATGTACATGTTAACTGATATTCAGTTCATTGACATTCAATGTTCCTTCTGACATGTAATTTTAAAACCCACTATTTTCTAAACTAACATACTTAACCTTCATTCATAGTGTTGTATAGTATACAAATCCAGTCTTGGTCTCAAGACCATTTTGTCCACTTAATCAGTCTTGTTTGGAATTGATTTGGGCTTGTTTGTAATTTGTAATTGTTTGGGCTTGTAGTAGTAATATTGTTTTGTGTATGTTTCTATTTTCTCCCACTCCTTGAAATAGCGATGTATGCTAAAAACAATAATACAGTTAATAAATTAGCGCTTGTAGCTATCTTGAGGGCGTAAATCTCACGGGTTGTCGTGTGGCCAAACTCACAAATTGACTTCGCACTGTATAGTGGACCTAAAAAGCAGGTATCATCATCACCACCTTGTACACATAATATTATTGGCTTTACATTTGTCTGGTTTCACTAGTAGAAAAAATACCACAAATTATTTTATTTTTTTTCTTATCCCGATTGGTTTTAAAACTGCTTATAAAATTGAAGTGAAGCAAAAGGTTCCTTACCCTGGTGGAAATAGGTTTAAATTTCGGTTCAAACATTTAAGGCCATTAAGCAAATCGTGCAAAAATCTGATGCAAGGACAAGGTGTGTACGGACATAAACCACATGGGACCCAAATAAATAGCTAGTAGAAATCACACTAATTTTTATTTATAGTAGAAGTCTTACACAGATTTTAACACACCTTTCACCCAGATGAGTGACTCGCATGAGAATTTGATCAGGTTAGCAGCAATATAGTGTTGGATATTTATGATAGAAATAGTACTGTTTAACATTAAAGGGTTGTCTTCCTTCTGTCCTTTTATTAAAATGTATCTCATGACAATGTTTCCGACCAAGCTTGCATAATATAGTATTACTTTTAGATATTATCAGTGGTGGTGGATCATAAATAAGCATAAAATGAAACCATGGACCAGAATATGATTTTTCCCTGGTCTTGCCTCCCTCACAGCCGTGTTCTTCATGCAGACTTCATATAGGTGGTCTCGTCTCTAGCATTATTCATCTGCCTTCAGGAGAGGGGTGTTATCAGTTAGAATAAGTTGGTGCTTAAGCTTTGCTCAGTATCGTGGACTTGTTCTCAGCCAGTATGCACAACTAACCTCTTTATTTTCTGTGCATTACGATTAATCCTTTTTTTGTTCCCTCTTTTTGTTCAGAACGCAGTGAAACGTATTGAGTTTTCAGAGGCTTTTCGTTCTTTTCCTGTAAGTCTTTTATTTCTTTGAAAGTTTCTTTTTTTACTCGCCATTCATTTGCCCTCATTTCTAATTGACCATTTTCATATTTAACTAAATCACCAAGTTTAATCGGTTTCAGCTTTTTTCCATTTTAACTTAATCCTCTGTTTTATATTCTATATATTTATTGAAGTTGAGTTGTTGTTGTTGTTATTATTATTATTATTATTATTATTATTATTATTATTATGATTACTGTAGTAACTATTATTGACTTAATTTTGTTTTGGCACATTATAATTTTTGTGGTAGGCTTCCGGACAGTTCATGTCTAACTGGGTGCTCTTCCTGCAGAATGCGAAGGAGGACACGGCTTACACTCAAGTCAGCTCAAAGCCCGAAGAGCAGCGGGACGGCCATGTCACTGTCGCAAGCCAGTCCCTGCGCAATGGCTCCTACATTTCCATGTCGCAGGTGGAGACACCCGAGTGCTGATGGAGATGGAGTCTGGGGGTGGGGCTGGGGGTGGGACGTGGGTTTTGTATCATTTCAAGAGGGTGTGGTTTGGGGATGAGGGTGGGGTGGTGGGGGAAGCTCCCATAAATGCTGTCAGTCGTGATGCTGCTCAGTCGTGTGACGTCACTGACCGCTGGTCCCTTTTGCCGGGCTGTGCATGGCCACTACCTGCTGTTTGGCTAACAGCACTCTGTGATCGATGATGCCTTAGACTGAGACACCTCCCCTCCTCTACACACACGCATACAAACACACACACACGCGCGCGCACACACACACGCACGTACCTCCTCCCCGCATCACAGACGGCGGCAAGTCGCTCTGGTCCCACATCAGCCGGCGCCATCAACACCTGCACCGGACTGGATTTTCAGAGGCCTGGAGCTAAAGCACTATATCTCCACATGGTGGCAGCCCAGTGAACGGAAGCTCCCATCTCACCGGAGGCTCCGCTGGTGAAGTTGTGTGGATGTCATGTCAGTTTCAGCATGAAATGGCAAACACCGTTTTATAGCTACCTAATTTCCATGAAAGTGTCCATTCATGTGTTACAAGCAGAGGCAACTGGATTAAGCAGCGTGCCCATTGTAGCAGTGCAAGTCTGGGAACCAAACGCACTTGTAATTTCTGCCGCAAACGTCTTTTCGCTACTTAAAATCCCTTAAATTGTCTCTTGCACTATGCTTGTTAAGAGGGAGCTTTTCCCACCTATTCATAAGCTTGTATAAAGCTTTATGGCGAACCTACGTCAAATTGCGACTCTTGGCTGATAACGGCGATTAAAACGTAGCGTCGTTGCTGCCATGCACATGCTGTGTGGCGCGCCGGTGGCCTCTAGCGATTAGCGTGGGTACTGCACAGTCCAGTCTCGCAGCTGCATGACTGAATCGGACGTGATTTCTGACCTGAATAGAAGCAGGCATGAAGCTAGAGACTTCTTTTTTGATCTTGGTTCTTCTGCCACGGTGACAAAAGTAACATTTTAAGCTTAAGATCTGTTGTTTCTGTAAATGGAATCGGTGCCCGAACATTGTTTAAAAGTTACTGAACTTGTCTGTTGTGTGCTCATTGTCAGAGCACAAAAGGGTCAGTGCATTTATTGGGTTCTACATTTATTTGGGTGCCACATTTCAGGGATGCTATTCCAAGTAGATAAATGCATTGGATTTTTTTTTTGCTTCACTAATTTTCATACCTACTTTTGCTGCTAGTCTCTTCACCCTCTGGACAAGCTGCTTTTCGGTGCAGTCTAGTCAGTATGTATGCTTAGTAGAAACCCCCTTTTATTTACTCTTGATCTATAGTCTGGGTCTCTCCTATATCCATGATATTAATTTGCTTGGGGGGAAACACAAGCACAAACTAACAGGGAACGATGCTTGCTGCTGTTTAGGAAATGGAGGCCATTAATGAAGCCAGTTGTGATAAAGCACCATTTTTTTATGTTGTGAGGGTGTTCTGGGGTATGAGAGAACTGGTGCTGTGACGTTCTTCCTTACTCTAAGGAGTTTCAGCTGATGTGGGGAAGCCTGATTGGCCAGCAGCCTTCACGTAAAGTCACTACACCCTGAGCCCAGCCAGCTGTGGCCTTGCCTAATAACATGACTGGTTATTTGGCGCTATATCCTCAGTGACTTGAATTGGTGGAGTGGGTGGAAGAACACACTGGCCCAAAGGTAACGCAAAGCCAGTTCTGAGCCACCAGCCCGTTTTGGGCTGACTTCTCCCCTGATCCCTGACCTTTTGATCCCCCAGTCTTCTCCCTGGGCTTGACCAAAGAGGACTCAGAGGCGGGGCTTATCTTTTGTTTACTCTACAGTCCGAGGATCCGCCTTAGGCTTGGTGTGCAGATGCGCCCTCTAGTGTTTACATCAGTTTATCACAAATGGCTTCCACTGCGAACAGAATGGGTTATAGGTCAAGAACTAGTTAGTTTTTTTTTTATGTATAAGGCATATGAAGTCTGTATTGCTTTTACTACACAAAATATCTGGTTAAAGCATATATTGCCATAATATGTACTAAAACACTCAGTATTACAAAGGAATTTAAGCAATACAAAATGTAAAACATTTTATAACGATGTTTTGTAATTTGAGCAGATTTATTTTTTTTTTTTATTTGTGTGTTTTTTTTTTTTTTTTGTTCTTTATTTCTCAGTGTAAATGTATTCTGTGCCTGGGACTTGCACAGGGCTGAAATACCTGGTCTCCAGTCAGATTCAGCATGCCAGGATACACCGCAATCAGAGTAACCTTTCTGTGCAGACAGACACAGCACAGTGCTTCTTCTGTTGGACCTTAGAGCAGATTTCTGGGGAGGGATGCATCCTTAGTGTCTGCTTTTCCTAGGAGAAGTGACTTGTCAGCTTGGGTCACAGTGTCCTGTGGGAATTGTTTACCCCCAGGTCAACTGCAGCCCTGAGGGTTAAACTTGTACTTTTTTTAATGCCATGGTGATCTACATCAGATATATTTAAGGGAGCAGACAACTATTTTAAGTATTGTTTGTCACGCAACCCAAATTGTAAAAGACCCTTATCTGTTCTCTGATTGTGGGCTCTTAGTGCCAGAGTGTGTCATTTTTGGGAAGCCATTAAAACCAACTGGAAAGGGGGAGTCCTGACCATTGGAATTGGTCTGTTTGAGTGTAAATAAAATATTCAGGTGGTGCACCCAGGTTGTTTGGGAACAAACAGAGAATGAAGCTCTTTCTTGGGCGGAACTTTAGTGCCAAACCAAGCACCCGTGAACATCAGTTGGCTGTATGCATATTACAGTAGCCACTAACACGTCACTTTGCATGCCAGCCTTCTGATCGGATAAGAAATGTCAACATCAATAGCATTTTGTTTCCTTTGAGAAATGTCTACTGCTGCTGAATTGACAATCTCTTCATGTCATTGGGTGCAAAATCCTCATTTTCTTTTCCCTTTTTGTTTTTGATATTTACACTGCACAAATGTTTCTATAATGCCTTTGTAAGCATTTTTAGTGTATTTACATGAAATAAAAGCAAATGTTTAAGTTGATACCATCTGAGATTTGGTTCATTTTGTTTGTTACAATGTGGTGGTGTTCATATACGAGGTGTTTAAGACGTATAATCCCTCGTGTATGTGCCGAAGTTGTACTCCTATGTCAGTATATACATTTAGAAGACTGCCAGTATAATGCAATATAGGGTGAATCTTTTATTGCAATTTTGATTATTTGGGGAAATCTGTATGTGCAGGTACTTAGCTGTCATTTTAAGTCTCCTTTAATAGTTTAAATCTTGAATAGTATTAGTTACCTAAAGGGTTATACCACGCATATACCTGCATACACATTGCCTGTCTCCAGCATGATTTACCTTTGTAGGAATTGCATTGCCATTGATTCATCAGCAGAGGGCTGTAACTCAATTTAAAAATCATTCCACCTTAACAAGAATGGCAAATCCAAATTCTTGCTTTTCCCCGTTATGCTGGAAACGGAATGTGAGCCCTTACCTT
>JAODJW010000040.1:10212679-10225338 GCA_026777045.1 Hyperopisus bebe | reverse complement strand
GTCAGGCCCCCCCCCCCCCCCCCACCCCTGGTCTTGGCTTTGTGTCGTTGATGGAATTTGGAACTAAGGAAAAAGATACCCCTTCTCCAGATTACCTTGGAACGGGGTAAACTTAGATATATTGGAGGCTTGCATTTTTATTTTAAAAAAGGAGGTATTATCTGGAGGTGCTGGAGCCCTCACTGGAAGTGTAGCTGTAAACGGACGCTATGGTCGGCCTGCCTGGGAAGATTTAGTGCCGGTTGATGAAAGGACAGGAGGCAGGGTGCCCGAAGGCGGCTTTGAGGTATTTATACCCTGGAGATGTTTGGTGATGAAGCCGTCTTACAGCAGGGTGATGTTCTTCTTTTTCCAAACGTGCCCAGTCAGAATGTTCATTTTGTGTGATTGGTCAGTCTAAGTACTATTCTGACCAATCATCTACAAGGATTATGTAGCGACTCTGTGGGTATCACCTTCATGCATTTACGGATGTGGGTTCAATTCTTGCTGTTGGCTCTGTGTGTTTGGAATGTACATATTCCCCTTTGTTCACTTGCGCAGTCCAAAAATGAGCAGTTTAGGTGCACTGGTCTACTTAAATGTTCCTGTGCCCTGTGCTGACCTAGCATCTTATCCAGGTCTGTGGCCTAGGCTTTTCTGGATTTATAGCATACTGTTTGTACCATACATAATCAATTCACAGCACACTCACGGCTGATTTATTGTATGAAAGATTTCAGTGGGCATTTCAGCATTTCAGTCCGACCTCTAAAGCTGCGCTGTAATCCAGTGAAGGCAGGGTACTGTCTCAGGAACGGCAGTCATACCCACCAAAATCGCGGGAACGGGCACAAAAATGAGGGTAGGCTAGAGCTGTAAACACCTAAGGTTTCATTTTCATTTGTATTCAGGGGATGAGTTTGTCTGTTCTCAGACTACATGGTGGTGCCGACTTCTCTGTTCGTTTTGTTAAAAAAAAAAGAATGGGGGTGTGGGTTCTGTCATGTCAAATTCAACTTACTCAGTGCTAGGGGAGGGACTAGACCAAGAGGTGTAGGTGGGAGAAGCCTTTATGTGAGTAAGTACATAAGGTACCCAGAGATGGCGGGGAACCATAGCTCTGGCACTTTCAGTAATCTTTTGGCCTATATGCGCTAACCTAAATCCCTCGTCCTAAGGAGAGTGCAACAGGAAACAGCCATAGAGGGGTTCTGGTGGATGGGAATCAGTCACATAAAATCAAATAAATGACCCACTGCAATGAACCTTAGCCTATAAAAGAGCCTGAAATGAGCTACAGAACCCCCAGGCTGTATTGAAGACTGCAGGATCTCATAAGAACCTACAGACTGTCGGATTGTGTGAAGGACTTCGAAATGTGTAATAGACCTCATTGTGTATATGAGACCCAGTTGTGTTGAAAACTATTTCAGATTCTGCAAAATAGAACCCAGATTATTGTTCTTCAGGCTCATTCACCAACGGCTCAAACGGAGCACTGAGCAATAGCTGAACTACCGCAGTGTGATAGGGGTCATTAAGGCAAGTAAAAAGTATTAATCACTACCATAAAACAACCTTTGTAACTTTGCTTTCTAATAAAGTGTAATAACTCAGCATTGTTTATGAATATATATTTAATTCTCTGAAGCCCGCTTGAATATACAGGCAGCTCTCGACATAAAACTGACATAAGTAAATCCGGATTTACGCAAAAAATATCTTAAATACGTAGACTTTACGGAAGCGTTAATGCAAAAAGGCAACATACACCAGTTAGTGAATTTACACTCTATCTTTTAATTTAAGTTGTGTTCATTAGTATGTATTACTAGTATATTTTTGGCTTAAAAATTTTGGCTTATATGTTTTAGCAATAAGGTGTCTTGGATGGTATAGGAGGGTAAGTCTGACTTACGTAAAATATGACTTACGTAAGGGTTTGTGGAACCGATTACTTACGTCAAATTTTCCTCTTTCTGTCAATAAAATAAACAAACAGTTTGTTTATTAACTTTATTGACAGAGAGAGGAAAATTTGATTATCTACCTGTTTATGAGATTGGGGTTTTTGAAAAGAAGCGTAAGCAAAAGGATTGGGAATGGGAAGTCATGACTTAAGCATTTTGTAAAAGGCTTATTTTTCCTGATTGTCTTTCTGTACACTTATGTTTCTGGAAAGCTAAATTTAATTGACATATGCTTTGGAGTGCTTCACTGTGCAATCCTAATCAGTATGGATGGGGTTTTGTTTCTAAGCATGATTATGATGATCTCTTTCCATTTCTGAGCTGCTGACAGTCATTTTTACTTTAACAAGTTACATAACTGATGCTTGAAGCTGGATATTTCCCAAGTTCTTCCTGTTTAACTGTAATTGGCAATTACTGTTGGTTCCTAAGTTCTAAATATAGAACAGAATGGGCAGTTATAGGCCTCACCAGTAGGGGGTATGCTGCTTTATGTTCTGTTTGGGATCTTTTGAGGTGAGTTAAATTAATTGTCAGATTTAGATCACATCAAACGTTTAAAAGTATTATATATTTTGAACATTCATATATGAGAAATGCTATAATAAGTGCAGATCTTTAAAAATATATAGCCCTTTAAATATTAAACCTTTTTAAATAATAATGCAACGTGCCTATTGTTTAAAAACCTACACAGTTAATGTAAAGGCACTGATACAAATGAATGGAAATCTGTTTGTTTTAGTATCCATTAAAATTACATTTCTCAACTGAAGTTTTTTTATAAACTATCATGGCAGTTAATTAAAGTAAACCAGCATGCCCTCAAGCCCAGGAGGCTTCAAATTGTGCTCATGGGCATTTTGCTTAAACAAAAATGTTCTGAGGGCAGAAGGAAAAATGATTGGTTCAGAGAGATGAGGAGGTGGGTCCAAGCAAATGGAGGAGGCGGGACCAAGACATCTGACTGGTTGGTCCCGACTCTTCTACTTGCTTGGACTGCAGTTTTTTCTTTATTATAAATCAGGTCATGCTTGGCCACAGTAGCCTATAATGCTGAGCTTTCACCCTACCACCACTCAAATGAGGCTTTCCCAGAAGGCTGTGCAGGCTATTTTACGAGTCGTGGTTGAAAGCGGAGACTCACATCCCTGTGAAAATTAGAGCATCTGTGCCTATGTCCTCTTTTCTATCCTATTGAAGAGGCTTTCTGCATGTTTTTCAACTTTCCACTACAGAAAGACTTTATTGTTTGAAAAGTGCTTCTAAGTATATTATTGGTCATCATTATAATGGGACATTACAAAACACGTTTAACACATTTTATTTGTTCTCCAGGTATTCGAGAGCCTACCTTTCTCATACCACTGCAGTGAACCAGCCCAGGGTATAGAAACTGCACTTTGTCAGGTTTGTGATCCCTGCAAGTCGATGAGGTATCATTTAATATCCATATGGACTGACTGGCATTTACTGAAATTACCATTAATTCAGCAGTACAGTGAACACATCTTTAACTTTGTCACCTTTATCACAATGATACCAATTAACCATTAACATATTTATTTGGTTGTTGGTTAAAATACAAGCATATACACTTTCTGAATTGTCTCTTATTATAACCTAGCATTAAGCTGATTTTAATATTATCGATTCAATTCACTATCAGGCAATTTCGTGCTTGCATATACAATACTGTGCAAAAGTCTTGGGGAGTCACAGAAAATTGTTTAAATGATCTTTATTGATGTAAAACTGTATACACCGGTGTATTTTTCGACTCGACCCCTAGCATGCAGCACATCAATGCCTCTGTGACTTTTCAAAATTAGTTTTATTAATGAATTAAGTGATCATGAAATTTAACAAATACAAGAAATGGCCAAGATGCACCTGAGAGGAGGTTTAGGAGCATTTTACTCCGAATTTGCTTATGTTCTGATATTGAATGGTTTTTTTTGTTCTGAGAAAATATACACTTACTGCCCAGATACATATCTTTAAGCATTTCCTCTGACTGCCTAAGGCTTTTGTAGCACTGTAATTCCGATATTTTGTGAATTTTATTACATAAAGCTGCTTACGAGCTGTAATATGTAATAGATGATTTCTCAATGAAGTTTTATAAATCAAACACATAGAAAAGCCCCATAAAACCTTTTCATGGAGCAGCTGCTACTGTACACTGCATGTGAGGCAGACAAATATAGAAACAATCAATACTTGACATTTTAGCAAATTAAGTCAGGCCTGACATTTCAGTGAATAACCGGGTTGATGATGGAGTACCTAGTAATTCATGCTCTTTGTTCAGATTCAAAAATGCTGATCAAGGTAGATGCTGTGATAAAGGTGACAAAGCACTGGTGAAGTAACTGGGAACTCTGGGAGTACTAAGGATTTCCACAATAATCCATTAAATGTAGACCAAGTCACATTGCATAATCTGCATCCTGGACAAACACAATAAATGCAAAAATATAATTTTTAATTTCACAAAATTAAACCATGGCAGATAATTCAGTGGATGCAAATGACCTGTCATATATGCTAAGAATGAAATCTGCGTGTGTTCTGTCTGTTTTTTTTTCTACAGGGGTCTTTGAAAAGAAATTGATGTGTCATTTTTCGACCGGCGTTACACAATGAACAAGAGCAAAGTGGACAACCAGTTTTACAGTGTTGAAGTAGGAGACTCTACCTTCACAGTTCATCAACGATACCAGAACCTCAAGCCCGTTGGATCTGGGGCTCAGGGAATAGTTTGGTGGGTGTTCATTAAAGAGGAATATATCATATTTGTTATATTTGTCATATGCTATGTTAAACACCATTCCATCATCCTCGTTACATTTTTGGGTAACATTTTACTTAAGGCCATGTTTTTAGTAATTTATAAACACATCCATGATGCATTATAATGTATTGATAAAGCATCATAAACATGCTTTATGATGACCAGTTTAAGCATTAACGATGCTTTATACGGCATAATAAAGGTATCTATAGTGTATTATAGATGACAGCTTCATAAAGCATTCATAATGCATAATAAAAATGGTTATAATGTGTTATGCCTTTTTATTAATTTCTAGCCATGTTTGTAATAATTTATGACTGCATTATTTGTTATGAATGTGTTTATAAATTACTAAAAACATGGCCTTATTTAGAGTGTTACCCATTTTTGCAAGTATCTTGCAGTTGTAACACATGGAAACATTTACACAAAAATAATTTCTTATTTAGTTGTTAGTTGTTAGTTGTTAGACTTCATTTGTGTTCTTCTTCTTAGTATCAGTAACAGTAGGCCGGTCATGTTTTCAGGCATCTTACCTTAGGAGTATCGATTTCAGGGAGGCACACGAGGGGTGTCCGGGGGGGAGAGGGTGCTGGCCAGTGCTCGGCTGGTATTACGGTAATACCATATATATTGCCAACTGGGGGAGGGGGGGAGTAAGGTGCTGACTGGGGCTAGAGAGTGATGGTAAAACTTGGGCTGAGTTTGCAGCAGTAAAACTTCCGCCTAATTTTACCACCGCTGAATAGCAGAATGACAGATTTCCGCACTGCGCATCGTTTGGGGGTCTCAGGAAGCTGCTATCAATTTGTGGGGAACTTCTGGGAGAGGTGGGATGTCTGCGTTTTACTTTGCGAAAAAGAGGACACCGGCCACAAGACACAAAGGGAGGCATCAAGGCAACACAAACATACACAGAGCAGGTATTCTGACTTCAGAAAGCAAATGTCAGCATGAAACAAAGCTGAATCCTGGTCATTTCAGGCATTTTATATCCCAGAACTCTGGGAAAAAGAGTATGTATGGACACCCTTTGTAACAAGGGGGTCCAAAAATGTGCTTTGTGTTTAAATGACATAACAGGCCAGAGAATGGCTGCCCATGTTTGTGCCTGCCTGAAATGTCAAACAATGATAAATCCTTCATCTGAACAGACTTGACAAGAAGGCAGAGAGATAAATTATGTCATGCAAATGAAAGCAGACTTTAGACAGATGCTGACACGAAGCTTTTAGAAGTGGCTCTGATTGCAAGAGCGCAGGTTATAATTTGTTTGTTCTTGCAGTTGATTTACAAAGAGAACGCCTACAGAATCAGTTAATTGACTACATGTAACTATGCTGCACTTTTAGGCAGAAAAATGGCAAATGATCATGTGTGGATAAAAAGCAGTCAAAGTCACATCATTTATGCAGGAATAATATTTATGATTTTTTTAAAAATCATGTTACTTTAGGATTTGTGTTCAAAATGTTATTCTTCATGTTCCAGTAGAAGTTCTGCTGCACCCATTAAGTACTGAGCCACACTGACCTGCAGTTAACACTGAGCTAAAAGTAGGTAGAAGAATATGATGGTAATAAGTCACTTCAAACTAAATTATTTAAGGTAATATTCATCCTAATGCATACAGTATCATGTAGAAGCAGAACTGTAGCATTGTGCCTCATGCAACATTACGTGGATCTCCATGGATCCACTGAGATTAACTGAGATCCAGGTCCAGTAGGTCCACCACCATACTGTGTGAATGAAAAGACGGTGATCCATACATGCTGCCTCATATTATTAATAAAACTCCCACTCAGTCACTTGTCAGCTGTAATGTACACACTTATACCTGTTTTAATGTTCCAGTGAAGTTCCAAAAATGTATGTGGTGCAGAGCAGTTGCAATGTAGTTGTGTTGAGTCGCATCCTTGATGTATGCGGCCCCCCTGTCCTCCTCTATGACATCTCGAGCTGACAGCCGGATACGGTGCCGTTTCTGAAGATCCCACCTTGCGCTAATCGCTTGAGACAGCTCTTTTGGTAGGAGTGGACACAGATGAACCGAGAAAATTTGCTGCCGTGAGAGCCGTGTGAAGGCAGACCTGATTAACCAGTTAGGGACAGCAGACTCGGAGCAGAACAGAGCCAGGATGTTAGCACAAACGCGATTAGCATAGGGCATAGGGTGGGACATGACACATACTTATTTTTTTTACCGAAATGATAACTGAAATCAGGATGGTGATTCTCATCTGACAGTACGCGTCATTAAAATAAAACACTGCCACCGTGACAGAAGGCATTCAGGTCTTCATAAAATAGGTCTCTCTTCTTGTAACTCGACAAGTACAGCAGCGTGGTGACAATATGATGGTTGTGGGTTCAAATGTCAGGGAATACATCATATTATTATTATTATTATTTTAATAAAAGGTAAACCCTTCTAATGTAAATCACTTATATTGAAAGCAGGGGTCTCCAATTCCAGTCCCAAGCCCAAGCCATGCACACTAGGGGTTTCCCCTAATTTAACACACCTGATTCTACTTCTCTGCTAATTACCAACCATTTCTTGAGCTAAATCAGGGGTGGTGGAATAGGGAGAGACCTGAGCTGTGCAGGGCTGGGGCTCTCCACGACTGTAGTGTGACACCCCTGGGGTAAAAGAAGCTGAATAATGAGTTAGATGTGTCAATCCTAAACCTTTCGCTGTAGTCCAGCTTTCCCATTTTTGTGAGCGTCTAATCAGCTTAGACTCAGTTGGGTGTCAGTGATGGAGTCTTTCCATGGTTGGGTAGTTGCGTGAGACTCCCTCCTCACACAGGTGTAGACGCCTGGTCCCTTGTCATGGATTAATCGGCTCAAGGATGATGTTGCATTGCCACCCACAGACGTTGCTGCCCCCGGCTTACCTGTGATCCGGTCTCTCCACAGTGCTGGCTATGATGCTATCCTCGACAGAAATGTGGCCATCAAGAAGCTGAGCCGGCCATTCCAGAACCAGACCCATGCCAAGCGGGCCTACCGGGAACTAGTGCTCATGAAATGTGTCAATCACAAGAACGTGAGTATCCACTGTGACCACTAGGTGGCCTCTTACTGTTAAGTCATGGTATGCCATTTCATGAAACGTAAGATCCTGTTTTCTAATAAAAGTCAAGCTCAGTGAAGATGTCAGTAATTCCAAATGATGCCTTCATACTGATGACAGTAGATTTTTGCTGCAGCCTTACCTCATGCTGTTGGACAGTCTACAATTTTAAATGGCTTTAAATGCCACTAAAAGGACGTTTTTACACACCTGTACACTTCACTTGAAGTGCTATTGCATTTTAAAATATATAATTTTATCAACATCAATCCAACTTTTCAACTGCTTGTTTTTTTGTAATCTAGTAAGTAGAATTTTTCAACTTTCACAAGCGGCTCCCAATCTGATATATGTACATTCAGAGTGCATGTTCACAAACAGAAGATATTACTTTTCTGATGTGGTTATACTGAGTGTAGGCTGTAATGTGTATTAGGATGAAACTGGCTAAAATGTAATCACTTCAAAGAGCTCTTACAGTCCCTTCAGCGCTCCAGGGCAGACATGAATGATTAATGTTTGTGGGTCTACCTAAGCGCTTCCTCCACCACTATCATAAAGGCCTGTTTCAGAGGGCATATGCCTTTTTTGGTATCTGGCAGCATACATGCATTATATATCATTGGCTTAGAAGTCTAACTTGGCACTAAAGGCCATGAGTAGGGGCTTCAGGTGCTGCCACGGTGCATTGTGGTCCTGGGGGCGGGGGGGGGGGGGGCAGGGGGCATATTGATGCCGCTGGATCATGCTGCTGCTTAAACATCGGGGGGAAACAAGCATGTAGAGATCTAACTAATTATAACCAAGTCCTGAACTGAGCAATATGATACAATTTCCATTCCTCATATAGGGGTAATATTTGTTTTTTTTTCTTTTTCAGATAATCAGCCTGTTAAATGTGTTCACACCACAGAAATGTTTAGAAGAATTCCAAGACGTGTAAGTACAAACAAAGGGGGGATAAATTCCATCCAGCACCCCTGAATATAAAACACAACTATTATAACGAAATAAAACATTTACCACTCCACAGTCAAACAATAAAGCAGAGCGTTTTAGGTAACTGTAATTACATAACACATTTAATTGAGATTTTTGTAATTATTCTTTTCAATTAGTCATGGAGTTTTTTTTTAATCTAGAAGGACTGATGCATGTAGTAAATCCTGCTTAGAAGATGAGGTATGGATGGCTGATGTAGCACTTTTGGTAAGAATGCACTACATTAATGTGATATAGGTATGTAAGTTAGTAAGCTGGAGTACTACATCGCAATTTTAAAGTTTGACATTGTTAAAAATAAGGATCACAAAAGTATGTGCATGAGTCAAGTCAAAATGAGCATCAGACCGAGGCTTTCCTTGCATTATTGGGTTTGATTTTTATTGTTTTAATTCAGCCTCATTACATTTTCTACTTGTGAGAAAAAGGTATTAGCTAAAAGAAGCAGCATTTTTACAGTGAAATTAATATTTCTATTAAAATAAGAAGTATGGAGAATGTGAGTGACTTGATAACGTGTGAGGTTTGTGTGGCTGGATGTGTGTGGGTTTGACAGGCTGAGAGAACCATGTGTGTGTGTTTGTGCTTGGAAGAGGATATAAAGGGAAACTGAAAGAGTGGAAAACAGGAAGAAATTAGCGAATCTGCCAGGACCCCAGGGGAGCCGAGTGATGGAGGCAGTGAAGGAGGGAGCTGGCAGACAGAGAAACCAGTCTGAGAAAAGCTACCAGTCGCTGCACAGACAGACATCTTCCTGAAGCTTGTAAAGACAGCAGATTTGCAGGTTTCCACTGAGACGTGCCAGATACAGATGAATACGGCAGCCACCATGCAGCAGTCAAGTCTTAGACCCGTGTGTAACGTTAGTTCATGTGTAAAATCCGGACATACAACACAAGTCACTGGAATACATACAGTACTAGGTGCTTCTCAAAGCTGAATCCTCAGATTATAGTACAAATTCAAACCCTCAGAGTGAGGCAGACTGGCCCAATTTAAACAGAACATTGGAAGATTCTGTACTGGCAATGATGATAATGAAGGGAGCCTTTGAATCAATGAGTAAAGTGAGTGATGCAAGTGAGCAAAGTCATACTGGACAGAGAAGAAGGATGCAAGTTTCCTGTCCCCTAGGTACTTGGTCATGGAGCTGATGGACGCCAACCTGTGTCAAGTGATCCAGATGGAGCTGGACCACGAGCGCATGTCCTACCTGCTCTACCAGATGCTGTGCGGCATCAAGCACCTGCACTCAGCAGGGATCATCCACAGAGTGAGTCCCACAATGCACCGGTGCACCACAGCACACACCGGTGGAGCAAGCCCCACTATGTGGGTGCTGGTATGGGTAATGGAAACATCAAGGGCGGGACTAATTACAGTAATTCCAAATTAATTGTAGTACATGTAGTAATTGTTCCTGCAGTATAGTAGTGGAAGCTACGGGCGTAATTTACCTTAATTTACAGCATCATGAACAGAGAGTATGCAAACAGCTGTAATTGAAGAGATAGTTTGCCTTAGTGCTGGCCTCTATTGTCCACTGGCTTGACGCGCTTCTCTTCCTCCCCAAGGACCTAAAGCCGAGTAACATAGTGGTGAAATCCGACTGCACACTGAAGATCTTGGACTTCGGCCTGGCTAGGACGGCGGGCACCAGCTTCATGATGACTCCCTACGTGGTGACGCGGTATTACAGGGCCCCGGAGGTCATCCTGGGCATGGGCTACAAGGAAAATGGTACGTCGCACCCGCACTGCATCCACACCGCTAGTTAATGCACCAGCGACCTTCCCAAGTCTCCTTAGCGGATGAGGCGCCTTCACGACTTTTTAGCACTCTGAGCACTGCCTGTGTTTACGTTGTGTATAGCATAGGAGCGCAGTAGGGGTGTGGATACGCTGGGAGATTTGGGGGCCCCCACACTTCACAGGGGCCCTTGGATATACGTAAAATTACAAAATAATATAATGCGATGGGGGCCCAAGGTCACATTTTGTCGGGGGGCCCAGAATTTCTAGCTATTTCAATTATCGTGAAATGCACATCCATCCGCGCTATTTTGGCGACATCGCCATTCGCGCCAGTCGTCTACGTTTGGACTGTTCACACCCGCAGATGTGTCATCCCGCCGTATTGTATGTATACACCGCTCCCTGCAACACAAACACACTGTTCACAGCTCCTTCCCAACACACACGTTACGCCTCAGTATTCAAAAAAGGCCGCAGTTTGTCAAGATTCACCCTCGGGCTTTGTTTCAGGGCTGGCTGTTCTTTTTCTCTTAGAGAATGAGGTTGGATGGAACAGTAGGCTGTTTCCTGGCTATGATCACCTCATTCTTAGTATTCTGCGCTTTATGTAGCCAAATGCTATCTGTCTGCTGTGTTTGATTACCGGAGTAGCATTATCGCACTTCTGTTTAGCTTGAGATGCATGATCCCTTGTGTTCCAACTGAACCATTTCTATATGTTTTTAACAAACTGCCTCAATCTATATTTATTGCACTGGATGTGCCATATGTGTTGACTATGCTAATCTCTTCCTTTCCTTTTCTCATATCCTCTTCTCTTATGTGCCAACAGTGGATATATGGTCGGTGGGGTGCATTATGGGAGAAATGGTCCGTCACAAAATTCTGTTCCCAGGAAGGGACTGTATCCTTCAGCCTTGTGATAAGCCTAAGCTCGTTCCCATGTAACAAGACACAGTCACCGGTGTCTCATGAGAGCTGCTTGGGTGTGAGAAAAAGGGGAAAAAAAAAACGGTTTTTGTTTTATTTCCTGCCAGTACAAATGGCACTGAGTGTCCATCCTTTAAAGTATCGATTTGGAACTTGATCAATCCAAATATGTCCATGAAAAATATAACTGAGGAGTCATTTTTAGAACAAGTATCTGCTCTCTTTAGGTAACCAGCTTACTGTGCAAAGCCAACAAATCCCTTAGTCTGGATGCCACTGATGCAGAACAGGAATCCATCTTATATGACAGTTCCACTCCGTTTTGCATTCCAGTCCTGTAGATACATTTCAGTGGCCACCCCACAACTTGATTCTAAAGGCAAATCAGCCTGTAACTAGAGGTCTGCACGGGACTGATTTTTCATCCCGCTCCTGCAAGTTTCTGTCCCGCAAGAAACTCTCAAATGTAGACCCACGCCGCTTGCTTTTGCTCCGAGTCCCACGGGCGTCCCGCCCCGTTGCAGACCTCTACCTGTAACTGTATCTGTAGCTTTAATCAGCTTCTTGCACACTTGTAGTGCTGTCAGATACATCTAATCAGGCAGATAATAAGCTAATAAGCAGCTTGTATTAGCCGTACTAGTAAATAGGTTTGCCTTCAATGTTTGCTTCTTTACAGCATGCTGATTCCTAACTCCTCTTTGTTGCATGTTCTTGGGGTTTGGAGGTAGAGGCAGTTGTGTGAAATGACTTTAGAGCTGTTTTTAGAGCGGGTTGCCTACCTGGTATATTTGGAATTACTAAATCCATAGTTGGAAAAGTGCACAAGACCTCAAAACATACAAAACTCTATGTAATCTCTGCATAGAATAAGATGCATCCAAAATCCATCTCAATAGATAATACTGGAGTTTCACTGTGTCAGGGTCACAAGGGGAGGGCTAGAGCCTATACCAGGCAGAATTAGGCACAAGGACAGGATGCCAGTGCATTGCCTACAATTTAGATGTACCAATTAACCTAACTGCATGTCTTGGACACTCATGAGAGTTTTACTTACATAAAAATGTTCTGAGGGCAGAAGCAACAATGCTTGGTTCAGAGAGATTACCAATCAGATTGTAGAGGAGGTAGGTACA
>JAODJW010000040.1:10163381-10174920 GCA_026777045.1 Hyperopisus bebe | reverse complement strand
ACACTGGAAAGCAGGAGTTCTCACTGAACATACTTTTCAAACGGATAATCTTAACACGCTCTGGAAAACACCCAAAATTGGGCTCTGCGTTGGGATTTGCTGTCGAGTACTTGCAAAATAGTTCAGTTAATGGTCTTTTGTAGGATCGCCAACCATTGAAAAAAAAATGTTCTTCGCCATATCACAGCTGGGATGGGCACTATTACTGTGTGTTTAATTTCAGAAGAACGCATTCGTGACTGGCAGACGTACGAATAACAGGACCGCGGGTCGCACTTACCCCGGACTGCCATCGATGGATAAATTGAGATTATACTTTTGTAACCTGATGAAAACTGTCAATCGAAATCCAGGTGAATTGATCATCTCATAATATACAGAGACATGGACTTAAATTAAAACTTTTTATTTTATATTCTTTAAATATATGTCAAAGTTTTGTGATTTAGAAACAAAACAAAAAAATGACAAACTGCATGTTTTAAGAAACAACAAATTATTATTTTGCATCTGCATGCTGACCCCCCCCAACCCCTGACAACAGAAATGATTTGCGGACTTGCTTAGCTAGATATCCTTCTCGTTAGATATGATCACTCTTGCTGGATATTAGTGTCTTTCTTCAATGTCTGCTTGTTCCGTGAGGGTAACTTCAGTCCTGGAACGAACAGAGACGGCTTTCCTGATCGAAGGCATTAAGCCAGGTTGGACGGAGCTGTGAGTCGGAACTGAGTGCAGTTTCAAATGGCGTGGTCCGACGCCACAGGACAAATCGTTTACATTACGATCCGAAATAACGTGGACGCCCAGCGAACGCTACGCTGTACCGACTGGGACCTTCCGCTATAGTGCGTTGTCCCACACTAACATGACGATATCCGGTGTTCTGTCATAAAATCCTACCTATCGAGACGTGCTATCGAGCCTTTCTGCGCATGTGCAGTTCCACCGTTTTGGGATTAGGGTTAGGTTTTAGGGGTTAGGATTAAGGTAAGGGTTTTGGGGGGTTAGGGTTATCGATTAGCACTACGGTAGCACTTTTCGACAAGGCAGCATAAATCGACAGAACTCCGGACTGCATGGAAGCTGCCTTTTTCGTTTTCCCTTTCTCCCCCTTCACTTACACTTAGAAGAGCGCATGGAAATGAAGGATTTAAGGATCGGAATCATGTATCATACAGATCACACAATCATCTCTCTCTTTTTTGAAACAGTCAAACGGGCTTTCTTTACCACATTAATCTCTCAAAGATTTTTGTGCGTCTTTGTGTGCGAGAGAGATTGTTGGATAGAAGTGGATGGATGGAAGCACAGTATTGTGCGGATTTGTGTACATGATGCATAAATGCTCACATAATACTCCAGCAAACACGCACATCCAAAACAGGATTGGGGGAAACAAGGCTATAAATCAGGCACAATTACGTTTAAAAATCAGACCATTTAATATGCTTAAGTAAATCTCAAAAAACACGTAATGATAAAAGTAATTAGTATTTTTTATATAAATTTGCCAAACAAAGTGTTAATCAGCACTATCTTAGATAGATGCGGAATACACAGGTAGCGGTGTTTTTGAAGATATGGGCCGATTTAACACCATGTTTCAAATATGATAGATACATACAGACTAAAGGGGAAATAAATGCATATATTTCTATTTTTGTTCCTGAGATGACTTGAATGAAATTGCTTTGAGTTTTGATGGACGTAATGAGCACAATTACATGCCGGGTTCAGATACATGCAGTTTACAGGTGCAAATCTGGTCTTCTTGGAAGAAGGTGCTTTTGTTCTTTGTGATACCTTTGAAAGTACATGATGGGGTGTCAGAAATCACAGTTTCATGTTTTACCAATAGTCACAAATAACAAGAAAACAAGGGTATATGTTCCTCCCATTTCTTTAAAAATGTCTGTTTTTTAAACCTATTTTCTCCACGGTTTTCCCTTTTTAAAGTTTCCTCATGTCTATATTTCACTGTCAAAATGGGAATAGCAAGAAATTGTTCACAATACAGATATGAATATTTCATATAAAAATCTGGACTAAATTCTACTGAGAATTAAGAATACACTGTGTTTTGTGCATTTTTGAATGACAGTTACACTTTTTGAAATAAAAAGTTTAAAAGGCCCATTTTAATAATTGCCAGGGAACTGAAAGACAATATACAGAGCACACAGTGAGATTTCATTTTCCCCCCGGGACACATGCATTACAACTCTAGGTAACTCTAATTCACATAAAGCCGTCATTCAGAATCCTAGGTGCTGCACTTTCCATCGAGTGCTTCTCAGAGGCAATACTGATCCGAGGTAAAATCGCAGGTGAATGGAAATGAGAGAGAGAGAGAGAGAGAGAGGGAGGATTGTGCTGAGTTGCCACTAAGATGCAGGTGATACAACATATCCTTGAGGTCAAAGTGACTTATTCAACTTCCTGTTGTCATTGAAACAAAATAATTCAAATCCTCCCAACCTTTAAGACGTCCAGCAGCATGGATGTAGCTCTCCAAAGGAGGAGTTGCATAACGAGAAAGGCAACATTTAGGAAACAAAGGAAAATCCCACAATTTGTGATGTCGCGTTGATTTTTTTGGTTTTCCAACACATAAACATGTGTGGTCTGCCTGAACCATCTCTGAGTTTGACAATGTGTACAGAGAAGCTCACGTACCTATACACATTCTTTATCTTATCAAATTCTCTGGTGAGGCATTTCAGCCCTGGGTGACTGTGGTCAGACAGGTTTACTTGAGAATTTGTGGCTCATTGACACCTGGCGTACCAGGTGAGATGATTTCCTAGCTCCACATTTGTTCATTAATACATCATTAGGAATTGAGCTGGAATGAAGACAACGACACCCTCTAGCCTTCCAAGAATGGAACAGCCCTCTCTGGACCATACCATTTTAATATACACTTTCTGTGAAAGCTATGGGGATGCTTCTTGTCAAGCATTATATTTCCTTGACCTGAAGTCACAGAAGGATTTGCAAATTCTATTAGACTTTCAGACATGATTCCATATTTATCTGGCCAGATTCAATTCTCATGTGTACACAAAAATGTAGCTGAATTGATTTCATGAAAAAATGCTAAGAATTGCAGGAAAGTTTACTATTCTGTTCTGTACAATTCCTCAATATTTTTACATTTTTTACACCCTTTTTGGGGATATGGTATTGACTTAGAGCTTGCCCGGGCATTCACATGATACAATATTCCTTATTAAAATAAGACAGTCATGACTGAGAATGCATCACACTGGGTCTCTATAGACTACTTCTATAAAACTATTTACAAGACATGTATAGCTCATTTCATATCACAGTCTATTGCATAATGGTGATATCATTTAAAAATATAAATGTACAGATTAAATAAGCAATACTAGTGAATGTCCGTTTCTACAGGAATAGAAAATCCGACTTCATTCTACTTCATACCAGCGCCGTCCTTTTCTTTTAAAAAGCAGTACATTTACACCTTTACAGCTGTTTGATCCATAACACTGTCTCTTGCCTTAATGAGCCAATATTAAGTGTAACTTCCTTGGAAGTATTGCACAAGTCATGGAACAGCCTTTCTACACCAGTATTATAAACAGTAGAGGGTTACCTATTTCGGCAGTTAGGGATTCTCGGAATGAGCTCTTCATTTTTGCCTCCTGTCTGGTGCGTTTGGATGAGTGTGGGTCTCCAAATGTTCTTCCCTCTGATTCGCTTGGGGAAGGACAAAAGAACAAAAATCTGCAAAGTCTAGGGAAAGGTATGTTTCCAAAAAAAAAAACTACAAAACTGAAGGCAATAAAACTAAAAATATATATCTTTGTGATTTGTTTTTTGAAAAACACCTCAGAGGAAGACTTGGTTTTAAAGAGTCAGTTCCAGATATGCTAGTATGGATTTGCCCGTGAATCTGCACTGTGTGACATACATTCTTACAGGTAGGGGGCGCTCTTTGAGGTACAGTGAAGAGGCCTGTACAGTATATCTACCAAGTCTTTCATCCAAAAAGGGACTGGAGGAAAAACAAAACGGGAGAGCGAAAAACAGTTCACAACGGAAGTCCTTGGTAGCTGTGAATGTAAAAAGTCGCTGCTCTGCCTCGAGCTCGCTGATTTGCCGCGTCTCATGCAGGGGGGGTGGGAACACTTGGGGGTGGGGGGGTTAGCCACATCATAAGTTGGAGGCGAAGTGCAGCTTGTCTTGCTCGGTCTCCGTGCCACCCGGGCCTGTGGACTCCCTCCTGTGCAGGGGGGTGGGGGTCACAGGGGGCATGTGGACGGGCGGCAGGGCTCCAGATGACATCTGCCGCATGACCCGCTGGGGGACGGCCGCGCGGACCCCCCCCATAGGCTCCCCCAGGGTGATGGGCAGCCTGATCCCGGCCGTGAGGACCTCGTGGGGCAGTGCGGGCTGGGAGGCGGACAGCAGGCGGGCATCCGCTCCAAGGGATGCCAGAGGCAGCGCCTGCACACTTCTGTGAGGAGAGACCCCGCTGGGCAGCCCAGGCTGCTGCTGCTGGAGCAGGGAGACCTGGGAGGCTGTGGGCGAACCGTATTGGAACGTCCGGCCAGCCAAGGGGCTCGGCACGGACGGGCTGCCCCCCACCCCCGGCATGAAGGCACACGGGGACGCGGCCGCTCCCTGCGGGAGGGGCGTCTGTAGTGCCGGCGAGGGGCAGGCCGAGCCGGTCTGGGCGGAGGACGAGAGCCGGGAAGGTGCACACTGCTGCAGCTGAGCCGCGGCCAACACGACCGAGAGCGGGGCCTGCGCTGGAGAGTGTGCCACGGAGGCGCCCGAAAGGGGCGTGGAGGCGGCGCCTGTGGCCGAATACTTGCGGTCCACCATCATCACCATCTCCCGGTCCTGCCGGATTATCTGCTTCAGGATCTCATTCTCCTGCGTGTTGAACACTCCTGCATTCAGGTCCTTTTGGAACTTCTGCAGCAGTAAGGAGTTCTTTTTACCTGAGGAAGGGTGACCAAGCAGCATTAGTGAAACTGGCGGCCCAGTGCTGTCATCTGGCATTCTTCAGTTTGTTGTCTTCTAACAAGACGCTCTTTTATGGAATGCCGGAAGGGTCAAAACGTATTTCTTTTTTTTAGTGCTAGCAAGCAGAAAATTAACATGTTGATGTGAATTTTGTTTGTGTCAACATGTACAAAATGTGCATGTTAACCTGTCAATTTTAACTTTGTTAGCGCAAAAAAACCCAACACGTTTTACCCCGTTTTACCGTGTCTCTGTACAAAAGAGATACTATCTATCTATCTATCTATCTATCTATCTATCTATCTATCTATCTATCTATCTATATTTTTGTGTTTTATTGTGTTTATTGGTATTCTGTACGACATTTTTGTTGACACGTCCTTTATAAAATAAAGTGATTGATTGATTGGCTGGTTGATGGTGGCAGATCACGTAAAACCATAAAAATGGCTATTCTGAGCAGTGACAACCAATGTCAAGAGGTCAGCGGAACTTGTGACAGTGGTGATGGGATTATATTAAAATGAGGAACTAAAGTGGAAAGGGCTTGCAGTGGGGAGGGCAGTCACCCCATCCCAGAAGGCATCATCAGACACCTCCGTGGCAAACAGAAACGTACAGCTGGTTCCACACCTCACCAACTGCCATGGATGCAGATGAATGACCAATCAAAAGGCAACATTTAGCGTGTATCCAAGCCACGGCCTTTTCTCATCGGAGTCGCTTGGCACATCTTTGCTAATGTCGTCCTCCGAGCCGCTAACACGGCATGCTATTCTCCCGGCTGCATTTAGCACATTAGCATGCTTTTATCCTCTCAGATTCCAGCGAATCCTGTCACGCCATGGCCCCGTCTGCCACTCTGTCTCCTCCAATAACGGTTAGTGGTTCCCCAGCGCCAGACTCTCTGGGGTGCATACAAGGAAGGTGACAACGGTGACAGGACATAGAGCTTCGTAATGTTAGCGCTTTGCTAAAAATATGTTAATATGTTAAAAATACGTATGCGCATGAAAATGATCTCTTATTATTATAAGCAAGGTAAAAATAACATAAACGGCTGATGTAAGTGTCTTTTACACCACTGTAATATAAATTTGATTTTGCTGAACTTATTTATATTTACCTGATAAATATTCAAGCGGCATAACAACACCCTCCAGATATTGCCATAATAATGTCACATGCAGGCAAGTCACCAAGCAAAAGAATAAAATATACAATTCTGAATTCCCATTAAACTAATTAGCATTCCTGTGCATTTTTAGGTCACAGAGGGAGCACAGTGAACTAATACTAATGCATTTACGGTTCATTTGGGCACAATCCCTCCTGGCAGACTCTGCTTTGTCAGATGCAGATTAATATCCAGATTGTACCTCAGCAAGCAATTCTTCCAGAAGCAATAAGAAACACAATAGGATACTGGACCCATCACACACAGATGGGTACAAATACCATCTACTGTACCGTATATCCCAAAGAGGGGTTATCACGATCGCGTACAAAAAAGTAAAACCTATTGTCATATTAAGAATGTAAATCCACAAACAACTTTAAGCATATAATGTTCACCTGTTGTATTTATGAATGTATGTATTTAATTTCATACATTACCCTACACTAGATTAAATACTTTTCAAAAAACAATGCTACAGGTGTATATTTGTTTATAACTTGCACTTGACCTCAAGGACAGATACGTACAGAATTTACTGCCTAAAAATACCTGTTTCCATATAGTGTAAAAACCAAATGTGAGTTCAGGGATAGAGTAGCCTGAGCTATTTGCTGCCCTGAGTTTGTACACCTGTGTCACTAGAGAGCACCGTGTCCTTGTGGGCTACCAGGTGCTATCCTCCAGGGACACCTGGAAGGCACGGGGGTGCGTCTACGTGTCGAGGGGGGAGGGGGGTGGTTGGCTCTGCTGGATGGCAGCAGGGGTGACCTTCTCACCTGGTGTCACACGCCAGCTATGGTGTCCTCCATGAAATGTGCTCCAACACTTTGGTTCCTGGGCGAATCCCATGTGAGGTGAGTGTAGGTGATATAGATTTATATCACCTTTCAGTTATTTAATGGATGCTTTTATCCAAGGTTGGCCATTGAGATAGCAGGGTCAGAAAGTCCCTGAAGCAGCTAGGGGTTAAGGGCCTTGCTCAAGGGCCCAACAGGGGAATCACTCTACCAACCATGAGATCTGAACCAACAACCTTCCGATCACGGGCACAACATCCTAACCCACTGAGCCACCCATCATACAGTTATTTACAGCAAACAGGTAGCCCAAAGAGCAAAGAAGAATAAAAAAAAAAACAAGATGTGCAGTGAACCCCCTGCTGTCCTGGCTACTCAGATGGAGAATAGCTCTACACCCACAGAGCTATTGGCTGGATTAGCTCTACACCCACAGGGACGCGATGGAGCGGCTCCGCTGCACACTCACCGATGCGATCGAGCCGGTCGATGGCCACGGTCTCAAAGGCTCGCCTCATCATGGGGTACTCCTCCAGCACCTCGTTGAAGTGGTCCACGGACAGCGAGTACAGACGGCAGTAGGTGTCGGCGCGGACGCTGGCCGTGCGCCTGCCCTTGGTCAGCAGGCAGATCTCTGTGGGGGGGGGGCAGGGGTTGGGGGTCAAGCGAGAGGCGAGCCTTGTGAAGCCCCTAGCCGAGACCCACAGATCTCACACGCCGGGCCTGCACTGCTCCGGAAAGTAAGACTATTTTTACTTCGAGGTTCCCTGCGATGACCTTGAATCCGCCGAGGGGAGGGCAGTGGGACGAACCCCATCCCTCTGGCCTCGCGAAAGTCAAACTCAGGCCTTTGTGGCGAAATAACAGGTCAAAGTCAGGCCTTTGTGGCGAAATAACAGCTTGCACTCTGTGCACTGGCAGAATGAAACATGCCATGTTGCATGCAGTGACATGAAATTCACTTACACGCCGATCGCGTGTACAGCTGTGTTTGCCCACAATCTCAATGTGCACCTTCAGTGAAAAACACACACGTTCACTTTGTACATTCAACAACACTAAATGTATTTTTTGTAATCATTCTCAAAGAATAGAATAGAATAGTGATGCTTTATTCATTCCCATGGGAAAATTGTCTTTTTGCCTCCACCATCATGCACTCCGTGAGACACACACATGTGTGACAGCAAGTTTTGTGGGGGGCGGGGGGGGGGTCACAGGGCAGGGTTGGCCAACGTCTGATGGCGCAATCAAGCCTAAGGGTCCAAGGGTGAGGCCCAATGTTGGCGTCAGTCTGCCACCACGTCCTTGAACTGGGTAAGTAGTAGTAATAATAATAATAATAATAATAATAATAATAGATACTTCATTAACCCCCATGGGAAAATTCTCTATACGCCTCCCCTGCTGGCTACAGGGGGCACCCAGGGAGCTGGAGGTTAAGGGCCTGGCTGAAGGACCCGCAGATGAGCATACACACATCCAGTGTTCCTACACTGCACACACACACACCTCCGAAATAGGAGCCATCGGTGAGTTTCATCTCCTTGTTCAACTTGGTGATGACGCTGGCCACACCGTGCTGGATGAAGTACATCTTCTTTCCCACAGTTCCCTCACGGATGATGTAGTCGTTAGGCTGGAAGACCTCGAACTTCAGCTTGCTCAGCATTCCCGTCACAAAGTTGGGGTCGGCGTTTGCGAACAGGGGCATGGTGGCCACCAGTTTGCGGCAGTTAAAGTTCACAATCTCCTGCAAGCGGAAATATAGAAACCAGCCCGTTAGTCACTGCTTTTATTATTCATTTGCAAACCGCTCAGTTTTTATTGGTGTAACTGCTCCGGTAATCATCATCACGGCGCATCTTTCAAATGACCAACTAAGTATAATACTACAATAGTAAAAAATAGCTGTACTGATAGCTATGGTTGTATATCAGTAATCAAGCACAAATATGAAATGGTCGTTGCCTTCCTAGTTTCTCTTGTCTTCTCACAAGAGACACAATGACAATATCCCGGGGGTGAGTCACCATGGAAAAATCATATAATACGAAAACTCCCTTCCGATGTCCTTGAACCAAGTTCTATGATCCACAAAGACGTCATATAATTTCATTATAATGTAATTTTGGAGAAGGCCATACTATGCCTATAACATAACCAATTATTTGTGTTTTTACCCCAGACAGGTTCGTTAGATCTAATCCAGCTCTTCTGAAAGCTGTCACAGGCGGCAGAGTCCACCTTGTGCTCATGAGCAGTCATGTGACCTGGCTCTAGAGTCAACACACAGCCCAACGTGAAGTTCAGCATCAGACCCCCGACCTGGGACCCTGAGTGCAGTCCGGTAGCTGTCAGGATCTGGAACTTAGTTTGGGAGGAATGAGACTTCCGGGAGATGTACTGCTGTTAAGTAAGGTTTCCAATTCAATACAACTTCAGTAAGATAACCTGCTGTGAAAATAGAAGATTAACTTGTAATCATTACCTCTGTATAAAAACATACCATTCATAAATGCATCCGCTGAGCATGTGTTAAAAATCTGGAGTAATCAGTATTTGAAAGATGCCTTTCATGGAAATGTAATTCTTAATGTAGGCCTTTGGAAGTAAATGACTACCTAACATATGGCCGAGAAATGAAATGTCATACCAACGTGATTGATGATGCACAACAAGTGATGGAGAATTTTTGTTACTTTCCAAAACATTCTGAATAAACTGTGGAGATTTTATGTATTTTTTTTAATGTATTTTTTTTATGTATTTGTAGATGTAATTTTGTTATATTGATTTAATTAATTTTGTTAATGCCTGGTTTTAGAAGGTAATCAGTATTTGAAAGAAGTATCAGCAGTATGCGTTTCTTCCTACAGTACCCAGTCGGCCTTGGGATAAAGACAACGTCCAGTCAGTGCACTGGGATTTGACCTCGTGGAGCCCCAGATGCAGATGCTCAGAGTGACACGAAATGCTGAGTTTGACTTAGCAGATGCGCCCAGGGGCTTGACGAGGCAGGCAGGCGGCTTGGTGCCAGCTAATGAGGGCTCTTCCAGATGAACATGTGGCGATGAAGATGCTGCTCCTCTCATCCTGATCCCGCAGCTGTCACCTCCCTGCCTGCCTCAGCACCTAAATCGCTTAAGTCTCTCGGGTCAGATGTGGACGTGCCACGCACTTTCTTTCTTTTTTTTCCCGCTTTCTAAAGGAGGTGGGAACTGTTCGATTGCAGAAAATTGCCTCGGGTTTGGGATAACAGGTCAGGAAGGGCAGAGATCCTGTTTGTCAGGTAGCATTTAGGGGGGCAGCCCCCCATAATATGTCACCGTGACCAAAACAGAGGGGTAGCGGGAGGCTAAAGGCGAGGCTAGTGGATGCACATCCCTTGTGTTCTGGGCACCATATATGCAGCTCAACCAAAAACATATGCCCGCACACACACTTAAATCTGGCTCCCGATTCCAAATCCAGGCCTTGTTTTCAGTCCTCCCAGACAGTTAGCTTGATTATCGCTGATTCTGATTGGCCAGAGGCTTCACACAGGCTCACAGGTAAAGGCTCTCAAATATACAATATATGAATCCGTATTACTTACACTTGGGAGTTACAGAGTCATATATAATCATAAATGTCTACCAACACAATCCCGGAAAGGTACCTCAGCAATTTCCTCAATCCATGGAGGAGAACAGCTTACTTAGATAACTATGACTCATAAGACCAACCAGGGTTTGAACTCACGAATATTTTTGTTCACTCTTCCTACATTTCTCATTTAAACCTTAAGGCAGCAAATGCACTAGGCTCCCCTAAATATCTTTTGGTGGATAGTAGATGTCTCCCTCGCATTGCTTATTAAGAGGTATGTTGAGTTACGATGGTGGACAGAAACTTGAAGTTCTGAAGGAAAGGGCGACCTACCTCTTTCAGGGGGTCGTTCAGCTCATTTAAGATGCTGTCCTCATCGAAGATCTTGCCCTGGTAACGGTGCTCATAGTAGTCGTGGATCTTCTGACGCATGTCGGCGGGCAGTTTGTGGAAGGACATGTACTGCTCCACTTGCTTATACTGAAATGACACACACGGGGTGGGGGGGGGTTACTGGCAAGGGCCAACGGTCACCGGCATAGGCCCTCGGTTGCTGAACAGCAGCTTGGGGAGGAACGAGGTAGACAGAGGGGAGGAGGAGATCCCAAGGTCAGCATGAGCTTGTGCGGCTTGTTCTACGGAGCGCTGACACTTATTATTTAATATAATTTTGTACCCATCCGGCAGCCTGAGATTCTTCGGAAGAAAGCGGTGGGCGAGGAGGCCGCCTTTTCGCTTGTGGTATCGGCTCAGTTTCGGCTTCAGAGACATAATTCCCGAGGCGTCCCCAGTTTTGGTAAATCGTCCCCCCGCACTTGTCCCTGTTGACTGAGGCTAGCCGTGACTGACAGGAGGCCGTACACTCAGTCAATGGCCTAATTTAATTATTATTAGTCTTTTTTAGGCTGTTCAGCCTGACTAAATCCCAGATCACCGGGGGCTGGGGTGGTGGGGGGGGGGGGGGGGG
>JAODJW010000040.1:10143633-10156716 GCA_026777045.1 Hyperopisus bebe | reverse complement strand
TGTGTGTCATATCCTTTCATCCAACCATCCATTAGCTACAACCACTTGTCCTATTCAAGGTCCCTGGGGCTCAAAGCCGCTCCCAGAGGCTACGGGCACATGGCAGGAAACAACCCAGGACGGGGAGGGGCAACCCCTCGAAGTTTACATCTCATATGTTAAACAAATGTTTCGGCATGTTGCCATCCTGCTTACAAAGCACATGTCTGACACCACATGCAGTGATGCCATTGTACCTGTATATATTGTACACAGTAAATCTGTTTTGCTTTTAGCTAGTTCATACACAGGATTTACTCTGTGAGGACGTTTATTTATTATGAGATAATTAATTACGTTATTTTTTAATCCAATATGAAGGACTGAATTCATAACATTAAATAAAACCGATTTAGCTGTGTTGGTTCTGTATATCAGTGGTTACTGACAGATCGGGCAGGATTAACCCTAATTCCATCCCTACCTCTAAAACCTAACTCTGATATGTGGGCAGCATAGAGGCTGAATGACAACAGCTGCTACATGAAACCCAGGCAAGCTGGACACTGGCACGGTTATTCTGTAGCACGACGCCCCATATTTTTCACAGCATCCGTACCATAGCTCCGGAAATGCCGCTGTTTATGTGATAGCAATGCTATCGGAGCTAGATTAAGACCTCTCTGTGTTCACTGCAAGCCCACAGGCCTGACCTCCGCACTGGGCCACTGCTCCAATGTGCATTGGGGGGGGGGGATGCCACTCCCATAGACAAACTGGCAACAAATCCTCGCCAATGTGTTAATAACCGAAGCAGTTCCTCTTCAAGGCCTATGACTTGTTCAATTAAAAAAAAATGTGTTCACTCTTACTGCTGCCTTGCACATCTTTTTACAGAAAGTGTCAATTCAGAGGAACACTCCTTTGCTGATTTTATGTCTTGTTTTTCCACCGTGCCGTGGAAACAGCTGAGCCGGCGTACTGAACTCCACAGGAACCGAGCCGCTAGAAACATTTCCATGACTCGCTCCTACGTTATCAAAGACTGCCTGCATCAAAGTCCTTTTTTTTTTAACAGGCTCTTATTTGGGCTGTTTTGTTGAAATCATGTACGGCTCCTTTTATGGCCATGTCTGGGAGATTATAAAATGGTGCACACTCATTAAAACGTATGACATTTTATTCAACGTGGCTATCTCAAATATAGCGTTTTAAAAGGCTAGGACATTATTTACAATCACTAACTCCCACTTAACAAGAAAATAAATAAATATCGAAATACCGGCATGTATAGTGTGGGGCAGAGTTTGCATGCCTTAACCCACAAAGCTATGTCATCGGAAGGCTGGGCTCTGGTAGAGGCCAGATAAACTACAGGCCAACAGAACCCTCCCCAATGAAAGGAACCGCAATACTTATACCCTGGCTGGAATAGGATTACCGGGACCCACAGCTGGTGCCAGGTCTAGGATGGTGTTTGCCAAGGAGTGCTCAGTGGTGGGGCCACCCACATAACTTGGCCAGCCTCAGCCCGAAATGCCTATGAGGATAAATCGTGTGGGCTCACCAACCGCCCGATGAAAGGTGGGGGTCAGATGCACTGCCGTTTGGGGGACAGGTATGAACAGGCAGGACGCAGAGGAATCAGACCTTGGCAATGAGCAGGGGAATGAGGGATGTTACCCCTGTGGTGCAGAAGGAGCCTGAGCTAGTAGGGAACATAGAAAGGGTTGATTCATTTGGCCGTATCTCCCTGCACACTGTGGGCAGTGAAACCAGAGTGCGGTCTCTTCTACTCAGGAGTTCCCACTAGTGAAGGACCGTAGGCGGGTGTGGGGATACTCAAAAGTCTAGGCTAAGGGCTGTGCAGCTGGAGTTTCTCCCAGTGGCCAAGAAGATCACCTCCATGCAACTGAGAGTTGCAGAGAGAAAAACTCTTGTTTGTGAGTATGCACTGAACAGCAATTACAAGCACCAAGTCTTCCGAGAGAAAGTGGGTGAACTGCTTGCAAGGGTACTGCCTACGGACTGGTGTTACTGGGACATTGGGTCTGCAACGCCAATGTTAGTAAAAGAACAGACCTTCCTTGCTTGCTTCCATCCATCCATCCATCTATTCCCTGTACCTGTTTGACCTATCCAGGGTTGTGGGGGTCTGAAGCCTATCCCAGAAGTTAGGGGTACAAGGCAGGGATGAGGCGCCAAGCCATCATAAGACACAGCAGCCACTGACTCATACATACACACCTACGGCAATTAACTCTAGTCCATCTCACCATGTTTTTGGACTGTAGGTGGGAAACCGGAGAACACATAAGGAATCCCACGATGACACGGGGAGAACATGCAAACTCCACACATGTGGAGCCATGGGGACATGAATCCTGGTCCCAGAGGTGTGAGGTAACAGTGGTAACCACTGCACCACCATGCCACCCTCTGAATAGAATACTTTACTAATCCCTGTGGAGTAATTCTTTTTACGCCTACACCATCCTACTCTCCTCTGAAAGGCCCGGGCACATATAATGGTCAGAGAAAGCTTGGGGGTCACAGGGCAGGGTCAGGCAGTGAGCACCCCTGAAGCTAGGGGGTAAGGGACTTGTTTTGGATCACAGGCACAGCCTGCCACACACCTCCCCCCGGAAGAAAATACCCAGAGGGATGTAATTGGGAAGGACAGCCTCCCAGATGTAAATCTAAGCGGTGAAATACCATTGGACTTTTGAGCAAATCAAGCACGGTCTGTAACACCATATTTGAACACAAGGATATTCACAAACGTACATCTTTGTGTACATTGGCCAATGGTCAATGATCAACTTAATAGCTGTGTCGTCTGACTTGAGCCCACGTGTTTTGGACATTCAGTTGAAGATGGGGCAGTGATATCAACTAATTGACACCTGGCAGTTTGCTGAATTTAAGGAATGGGGTGGAGGCTGGATGATCCAAAACGATCTAGATGAGCAGTCAGGGTTGGCAGGGAACATATGGCTAAAGTTTCTGAGTGAGCTAAAGTCAACTCACACTTCCAGGAAACCTTCTCCAGCATGCAAAGATTGCGAACATTGAGTCTGAATAGATCATACTCAACGTCTCAAAAATTGCAGTGATTGCAAAGAACTGTGACCAGAAAGCAATCAGTGCCTGTCAATGTAATAACCCTAGGACCTTCTGGTGGACACCAGTTGTGAAAGATGCTGGTAAGCTGAAGGAGGCCTTCTGGGTAATGCTCGCACAGGATGTGTTCAGCAGGGATGAGGAAGTGCTGACCAATTCCATGGATATTGTGGAGCAATGGAAAGAACATTTTAAAAAACTCCTTAATCTGGGGAATATGCCATCTCAGCAGAACACGGTGCTGGAAACGTCTTTTGGGTTAGAGTCTGCACCTAAAGTTGCTATGGTGGTCAGCGGCCCTCATTGTAGAAAGTCTGCAGGTGTAGATGTTAAAAGCACTGGACGTTGTTGGAGTGACATAGTTGACGTACCTCTTTAATGCTGCACAGACTGTGGGTAAAGTACATCTGGATTGGCAAACAGGAATGGTGATCGCTATTTTTAAAAAGGGGAATCAGATGGTGTGTTCAAAATATAAGGAATCACAATTCTCAGTCTCTCAGGGAAAGCTTACGCGAGAGGAGAGGAGAGGAGAGGAGAGGAGAGGAGAGACTGCCTAATGGCTGAATTGAGAATTCAACAGAATCAATGTGTATTTTAACCTGGCTACAGAACTGTGCACGAGCTCCTCTCTCTCACGCACCTATATGTAGGTTTGTAGGAATATAGTCAACATAGTCAACATGTGCTATTTAGTCCCTGTATGAAAACAGTTGCGACTGCATCTTTGACACAAAATGGAAGCCACCTAGCATGGGTGCTGGCATCCGGCCGAGGTGCGTGTTGTCTCATCCCCAGTTTGTGATTTTCATAGACAGGTTTTCAAAGTGCAACTATGCCTGGAAGGGTATCCGGCATGGGCTAGAAGTGACACCCTGCTATTTGTAGATTATGTTCTGCTTTTGGCCTCATCTCACCTCCAGCAGTCACCGGACCAATTTGTTGACAAGCGTAAAGCAGAGTGGATGAGAATGAGGACGTCCCAATGCAAGGCCACAGTACTGCCTCGGAGCAGAGTGGATTGCCCCTTTCAGGTGAGGGGGGAGCATCTGCCCGTAGGGTAAGAACTTAAGTATCTCAGGAACTAGTTCATGAGTGACAGTCTGGGGGAACATGACATTGATAGGAGGATCAGTTCGATGATTGCAGCTAATCTACGTTCCTATCCTTATCTATGGTCATGAGTTTTGAGAAATGACTGAAAAAAAAACAAGGGTGTGAGTACAAGTGGCTAACATGGGGTTTCTCTGCAGGGTGAGGAGTTTGGAGATCCAGGGGGAGAGGACCTTTAAACAGATTGGGTCCTATGTTTGAAAGGAGCCAGCTGAGGTCCTTATGTCGCATGGATAACTCCCCAGAGAGCTCTTCCCAGCACATCGCACAGGGCAAGTGCCCCAGGGAGGACGCGGGATACAACGGAGGGATTATATCTCCCAGCTGACTTTTCAATGTCTAGGGATCCCCATAAAGAGGCCTGGTGTGACCTGCTCAGCATGCTGCCACCACGACCCTAGCAAGGAGAAGCCATGCGAAAATGAGATCAGATAAAAATATAGTGTTGCATAAATAAGTATTCACACTCTGTGGGTAATATTTTGACTAAGCGTTTTACATTTACATTTATTATTGACCGCCACAGAGGATGCAGCAGTGACCAGAAGGCAGTCAGTGCCTGTCAATGTGGTAACTTAGACAATGTGGTACAGATGCTGCTAGACTGTGCTTTATGGCTGAGAAATTATGGTATGTCTCTACAAATGCGTAGACCAGTTTGATGCAATTTTCCACACAGAGTACCGGTAAGTATTCAAATACTCCAACTCTTTTAACACTCCCCACATACAAACCCTATAGATACAGAGCTGGGGTCAGACCTGGGTTAACAGCACTACTCACTGTACCAGTGTGACATCCCACAGCCCAGGGCAGACCCACATAGTTCCATGTGCAAATGTTAAAATATAGCTCACGCCAGCAAAAGACTGCATTTACTTTGCTACTGTGTGCTCATTAGCTGTATAGCACTACAGGACAGGATGTCTTCAAAGAGAATAAACCATGAATACATCTGTACATTTGTGCTTTGGGATTTCATCATAGGAAGTGTGTTTAGGTTGCTGCGTTATCTTTATCCCATAGGTAGAAACTTATTAAAAGCCAGGCCTTGGACAGCTAAGAGTCTGACTAATCTGATGGCTATATATACAGACTCCTGTGGGCCCCTTGGTCGGACATTTCGTGACCACACCCAATAGCATCATTGTCAATCAAGAACATAAAGTTTGGGTTTGTTGCAACAAAAACCCTCACCTAAAAATGTTACATTGTGTCGTAATAGCTTGTGCCAGTGAAGCAGTATAAAACGAACACGCTGAAGCTCGAGGCGGCAGTGAGGATCTCGAGAAATGCGAAGGAGGGGTGTTCTGTGCACGCCAGCTGTGTTAATGCACCGACTGCGCTCGGGAGCCAAGGAAGCGAGCGGAAGACAAATGAGCTACGAAGTGTGCCTGCAAGAAACCTCAGCAGTGCGTCAGGGCCTTTGGAATTAACCCCGGCGTCCTCGGAGGTGCTGACAGCAGACGGAGCCCACCGCCATGCGGCGCGCTCGCCGCTCACACTGCACATGTACCATCTCGGCATCCTTGCGACGGGTCGCGGTGCAGCTCGGGGTCGTGCATTTGCATGTCGTCCCTGTGATTGGTTTCCGCCTGGTACTTATGCGAGCTCCCGCCCCCTGAAATATCATCAGATTGGCGTCGCTATTTTGCCCTTGATCCGCGCCTACGTGAGTGAGAGAGATTTGTGCCTTGCCATGGGTCGGCGTCCCTTCCAGGGTGTCCCCTGCCTTGCCCTGTGCGTCCTGGGCCTGGCTCTTGGCCCAAAGCGATCCTTCTACAGGAGAAGTGGTTATGAAAATCGAACGGACGGCTATATATGTGCGCGGTGTGACGGTTCAATGTGACTTGAAAGATAGCAAGTCAAGCCACCAGGGGCTTGTTAAAAGCAAGTGAGGGGATTTCCCTGTCACGTACAAACAGCAGAGCATGACATACTGAGGCGGCAGATGGCAAAATGATAAAATGAGCAAGACTTTTGGTCAGAATGTTAAAGGTTCTAATCCCACGGTGGGAATTGGTATTGAAAGAAAGTACAGAGCAGAATGTAACCTTTTCAGCAAATGAAGTTAGGCAAGTAGTATTTATTAGCTTGTAGAGAGAATAAAGTTACTGCCGCTTCAATGGAGTGCTCAGCCCTAAAACCTTAAATTGTTCATCCACAAACATTTGGCATTCTCAACAGCTCAGCAATCCACTCTTGGGCATTTTAATGATTCAGATGGCAGGATTCGGTTCCTGGATGTCCGAGAGGCAAATCGGGCCAGCCAAGCAGCAGACCGGGCCTGGAAGGCACCACCTGTGAACGCCAAAGGGCCAGCTTGGGGAACATGGGAGGATAGGGGTGGGGGGTGGTGTCCTTGTAAAACACACAAAGTCCCGAACCATTACTAGGAAGAGAGGGAGACTAGGAAATGGAACCCGGTACCATTACATCATTAGATCATACAGAATCGACAAAGGGCTTGTGCTTGCCTGACCTCGAATTTTGGGACAGGGTGGTACACGATCCGGATTACATCTTTTCTCGGTTGAGTGCCGAGCTTACAGCATCCTCAAAGCTGAAAGAATGCTCAGTAACGCCCCCTGCAGAGCGAATGAGCATAAAACTGGTGAACCGAATTTCAGTTTATAAATATAATGGGTCTCCCTGCCCCCGAAAAGAGCGCACTGTTACTTCCTGCATACCTGCAAACTGAACTGTTGGATTATGGGCATTTACACCAGCTAAGCCTAGCTCCATGGGGGACCCGGTTGGGCCTGGTCCATCCAATCACAAGCGTGGTCCTACACAGGCTGTCACCCAAAGCCAACAGTATTTTTTATCACTGTAAATTGTAGGGAAACACATTTTCTATGATTTCTACTTAACCTTTAGCCTTAAACTTAAACACCCCCTCTCCCCGCAGGCCTCTCCAAAGAATCTAGTGGCCAACCCCAAGTCTTGAAGATAGGGTCAGATTCAACTAGGCTGCTCCTTTTCTGGAACCTTAAATAACCTGTAGTACTTCTGTTATGTGTCTGTATGGGTGTGTGTGTGGTTCTGGCATGCATTACACTGTGGGGACTAAATTCTTTGAGGTTTGTGGGGACCATTTTTTCGGTCCCCACAAGGGGAAATTCAGTTTTATAAAAATCTATGACCGCAATCAAAAAGCTAAAAATTCCGAAAGATACTTATGGTTAAGGTTTGGGGTGTCATTGCTAGGATTAGGGTTTTGCCCATGGAAATGAATGAACGGTCCCCCAAAGATATAAGCACAGGTCTGTGCGTGTGTCTGTCTGTGTGTGTCTGTATGCGTGTCTGTCTGTGTGTATGTGTGTCTGTGTGCGTGTATGTGTGTGTATGTGTGTGTGTCTCTCTGTGTCTGTATGTGTTCTCAGCGATAATGCTCACAGCTCCTCTGCAGCCCAGAATGCTAATGGCCTTGTCATCAGACAAAATAAAAACGATTTCTGTCTCCCCCTGGGCCCAAGAAATAAGGCCACACTAGAGACGCTTCATGACTGAGATCTTGCCTTACCTCTCCATGCCCTGCTAGTGTGATGGTTTTAACGTCAAGATGAGAGGCAGTACCACCCCACCCCACCCCCCGGAGGAGAGGAAATGTTATCCAGAGGCATTACAATGGACACGGACCTTTCTTTTACTTCAGGGAGTGATGGTGCAAACGCACCACATACATGCAACATAACATTCAAGTTTAAAGCTTTACTGTCATATGTGTTCTGGGGTGTGGCATGATGGTGCAGTGTTTAGCACTGTCGCTTCACACCTCCGGAACCAGGGTTGAGACTCCACCATGGCTCCATGCGTGTGGAGTCTGCATGTTCTCCCCATGTTGTCCTGGGGTTTCCTTTGGGAACTCTGCCCCCCCCCCCACAGTCCAAAAATATGCTGAGGCTAATTGAAGTTACCGAAATGTCCGTAGGTGTGTATGTTTGAGTGAATAAATAAGCATAAATAAATAAGCATGTTACAGACTGCTGACCTAATGAGTAATGACTCTCAGTAATAGACAGGCATGAAAAAATTGTGCATTTCGTACTCAGATTCTTCTGCACTGTGTTGCATGCAAAGTTCACAGTGGCAGCATTGGGTACACATATTGCTATTCCAGGTTAGCATCCAGCCCCACCCCCGCACCCCGGAGATTGACGGATGTTTCCTGAGGGGGCAGTGTGGTGTGGTAGTTAACACCATTGTCTCACACTCTTTCAGAACTCTGTGTGTCAAGTTGCTTGTTCTTCCACTGTCATCCTGGGGTTTCCACTGCGTTCTCCAATTTCCCCTCACAGTTAATATGCTAATATGCAAAAATATGCTAAGGTGAAATGCAGTTGCCAAATTGTCCATAGGTGTCCAGCATAGGTTCCAGACACCCATGTCCCAACATAGGATACAGTGGGTAAAGAAAATGTGGGTACAGTGAAACTCTTCCCCTATAGTTGCAGGGTAAGGCATAGAGGGTTAGAATAAAAAGCAGTACTATATCAAATCAGTTACGTCCATGAGGGCGGCACCGGCTTTAAATGATGCTGCGCCTCTAAAACCTACCGCAAAAGCAAATATATCCCATCTATCCTCTGGAAAATACTACCCATAAATTTGCTACAAGTCACACACTTTCCAGGATTTTCCTGAGTCATTCCTACCTAAGTTTAAGCTTGTGTTTATAATTAATGCAGTTTAGACTGAGAAGATGACTGAGACCACCTGCCATTAGAATTTAGTGATCATTGTTAACACACCACACAGTGTGCAACAACGAAATGAGTCCACCACATTTAACCCATTTGTGACTTTTGTGACATAGCAGGGGGCAGCTAATTCAGTGCCCGAGGAGCAATGCTTGAGGACAGTACCTTGCTCAGAGTACTTCAGTGGTGACTTGTTGGTGGGGGATTCGAACCTGCAATCTTTCGATTACAAGTGCGCTTCCCTAACCATCAAGCCAACACTGCCCACAGTGCCCATTACAATGTACATAACACACTCCAGGCAAATACAGGCTGTAGTACTTCTGCAGGAGAACATGCTAAGGAGCCAATTAAGAAATCAATGAGATGCATATTAGCGCTTTGTAGTCTGTAAACGGGTTTACTCCTATTGGTATCCACAATGAATATTCCCGGGAAGAAAAAATAAATCTTTAAAGTGTCTTTTTTATGCTAATGGGATCAATTTACAGGAAATTTATTTGTAACTTTAATTAGTTATAATTTGTTGTTTATTTTATTAGTTTATTTTATTTGTGGTTATTTATGATCGTGCAAAAACAAGCTATAGGCAGCATTAGTAGCTAATAGCAGCTCCTCACTCAGAATCCCCATTGTCATGTAATGGCGGCCATGCTGACCAATCTGAGCTCTGTAACTCCGCCCTCTGGTGCCCGAAAAAGACCCCCGGCTGCGTCGCACGTAGACCACTGTCGCCCAGCAGGTCTGTTGGGGTAGCAGTGATGTTATGCTGTCTTCCCAGGACACAAGCACAGCCAGGATGGTGCCTTGAGAGTAGCATGGGATTGAGCCGATTAGCTAATGCCCTTGTCTTTGTTTGATTTACTGATTTATCCGCCTCTCCCCACGCCCTGTTTACTCAGCCAGACGTTTCGCCTAAACAAGCCCAGCTGATGCATTCTGACTGTCTCTCTTCGCTGATGTGGCCCTAATCGCTGCAGTATTTTGCGTGAAGGTATAATAAATAAATAAGCATGTTACAGACGGCTGACCTAATGAATCCTGACTCTCAGCAACAGACAAATATGAACAATTCTAGCTTTCGCACCCAGTTACTTCTGCACTGTGTCGCGTGCGATCGTTTGCATTGTGGCATCATTGCGTACACAGATCGCTATAAGCTCGCTGTCGCTCGCGATAGCGCACAGTTATCTCTGTCTTCTTCACATTAAGTGCAGAGAGTCACTTTAATGAAGACCACGATCCGATGGCTTTCAATGCATATAGAATGGGATTGGTCACATGCAGCTTCATCGGTGATGGGAAGGTTATAACTCATGTCCATTCGCAGTGCACTGACTGTTTTTTTCGAGATGCGGGACGACAATACTACGAGAACACTGTATCTGGTTAATGTAAATTATCCATTCATCTTCCATGGTTCTCCAGTGCAGGTTCGCAGTGAGGTTATAGTCTATCCTGTGCAGAACAGGGCTCAAGGCAGGGGACACCCTGCACAGACTCCACACCCCTTTGCACACACTTTAAGGACAATTCAGAGACACCGGTTTACCTAAATGCATATTTTTGGACTTCTGAACCCATTCAAACAAGGGAATGCGTGTCTGGGAGAGGTCACAGTTCCACCCACCAAGCCACTCTGATGCCCTTGTTTTTTAATAGACATTATGTGCCAAAAATATTACTTGAACACCCTCATTGAAAGGATCAGGAAATTAAAATTTTTCCCATATTAGCTAATTGGATGAGCCAAGGGCGGGAATCTAAACCCAAGCCCTGGAGGTGTAAGGCTACACTGCTACTAAACTTCCTGAAATTATTTTTTGTACGTAAATCCTATTAATGCGCTCCACTGAATATCAGCAGAAATCGATTAACGTACAGCTATAAACTACTTTAAACACTTTAGCTACTCATGGTCAAACTATTCAGCATTCATTTCGGGAAATTCGTCCCCCGGGGGGGTGGGGGGAATGAGCTACCTCGGATAACAGCTGCCCGATAAGTCAAATCCAATTTAAATTTCTTTAGGGATAAACGAGTGCAATGACAACAATATTAAAAACCATGCCGTCCATGTCCACCCGATTCCTCTCCTCGATAAACAGGATGTAGCAGCTTCACCTCCACCCGGGACACAAAACGCTAGAGCCACGTGACCGGGCAACGTTTTGTGGCGGGGAGAGGGAGAAAAAAAAATAAACGAACGCCATGAAGAAGCGCCAATACTTACAACCATACCATTTAGGGACACCCAGCAGTCTGGCGGGAAGTCCTGGAGGAGGGGCACCAGGAACTGCAGACAGCCGTCCCAGTGGCACAGCAGCAGCATCATACCAATCAGATTAAAGATTCTTACCACTGCGCTGGCCAGGTCATAGGTCATGTGGAAGATCTGTGGAGGGAGGGAGGGGAGATAGGCAGCATTTAGTCACCCGAGGATCTCACCGTGGCTCTGTGAGGAAGAAGCAGTGGTGGGTCTCTGATTCGAGCCGGTTCCCGTGTCCTACATTTTGGGGGCCATGGTTATCTTACGACCTTTGGGGGCCACGGTTACCTTATGACCTTACGGGGGGGTCCTGCCCCTCTGTACAAACTTTAAACTGTGCATATTTGAGGGTATGTCTCTCAAGAGGCAGGCAAGGAGGGATACCTGCTGAAAAGAAGCATTCAAATGTACCTGCAGATGTGCAAATGGCAATAAAAAGCATTTTTTTCACTGGCACCCCCCTCTTCCCACACAGGTGATGTGTACAAGGAGCTGTTACCAAGGAAAAGTTCAGCTTTAGTGATGGAGGGGGGGGGCTGTTGCCTTCTTGATCTCATATTTGCAAAGGCTCCAGGCTCAAACTCTCCGAGTCAAGCTTCCCATCCAGTCTGCTGTCCACCTCAGGAGGACCGCAAGCTGTCGGACCGCATCCGGGTCAGAGCGAACCTGCCGCTGAAGGCTGCGGGCGCTAATGCTACTACGGCAGGCCAATCGCCGATGTGCCATTTTCTCATTTCAGCCCAAGAGCCCCCAGGGACACCAGGAAGCTGGGTAGCAGACCAGCTCACAATAAAGTGAGTGGTTTGGGAATTTATCATTACCGTGTGTGTGTATATTAATCACCCCCCCCAACCTAGAGGAGTAAGAAATCCTGTGTTTGCTAGCCCCTCCCAGCTGGAAAATGGTAGCGCCCCCCCCCAGAGCTCTGACCTTCCTAATCACTCTGTTTGTGCCTTTTGGGTGATGGTGCGTTGGCCTGGTACTTCTTTCGCCACACCAGCAGAGTGATGGAACACCTGGTAAACGAAGGGGGGGGTGGCAGAGGCCCCCCCCCCCCCCCATGGCTGCAGTGAGGCACAGAACAGCATGTTCAGATCCCTGGGACTGTCTTTACACCATCTCTGCATCAGATGTGAGTGGTGTGTCCGCTCCCTCCTGATTGGTCGCTGGGGGCCTATCCCAGCTTTGACTCGGCAGGGTGGAGCAGAAGACGGGGGTGGTGGTGGGGGGGGTTGTGCTGTTCCCCGTCCCAAACCCCCGGGATGATGCTGAGCAGAGAAGACAGCTGGTATATGTTCCAGACTGAACCACCGAGAACAGGCACCTGTGCAGTGCTACCGAATCACTTAAAGCTTCACACAAATCGTCAGGTCGTCACAAACACACTCTCTAGACTGGGGTCACCCCGCAGTGGCTCAGGTGGATCTGTGTACAAACTCAGGCTCATCCTAATTAACAACTTTATCATCCAATTATCAGTGTCTGCACTGAGGACCCCATGGACACCTTTAATGGACAGTGTTAATTGGACGAGGCAGCCTAAGAAAATGAGCCTCCATCTTAAACAGACTTCCTACGCTGTTTCAGCACGGCCAGCTGAAACACCAGTGCATACATATCCTGCGACTGGGTCAGTGTGTATTGACTGTGTGAATGTGCAAGCATGAGTGAGTGTCAGATTCACACACACACACGCCTATGTGCACACAAACAGAAACACTGACTATCCTGAATCTGACTCTGCACCATGCGCATTGCCGTCATTAAATCTGAGGGGGACGTGTCCCCCTCACATTTCATAATTATTCATTTGGACCCCCCCCCACATTTAACATAAAATATTAGTTTTATGCCAGTGTCCCCCCCCCCACATTCAAAATTCTTTTGACGCCTCTG
>JAODJW010000040.1:10108459-10131358 GCA_026777045.1 Hyperopisus bebe | reverse complement strand
TTTTTTCTTTTTTATTGGCCCCCCCCCCCCCCCATGCACCTACCTCCTCTCCTGTAACTGGCGCACAAGAATGACAGCGTGTCCCTCAGAACAGAGATGACAATAAAACTAGAAATTTGATATACAGCTTCAGTCTCCCACTGCAGCATCACAACATAATTACAGGCATGGACACCATACAAGGCATTCATGAAGGAACAGCTATTGAAGTACATTTTTCTCTAGGCAATCAAAAAAAAAAAGCAGAATTGACATTTTAAGAAGTGGATGCACGGACAGCTCCACGTGTGTCGCAGTGCTGGCGTGCAGTGAGGGCGACTCGTGCCTAGCGTGACCAGCTGTTCCACAGCAGCGATGTGCCGAACGCCCCAGCAATCACACTAAAGGGAACATCACGCCGACAGAAAGTGCTGTTAGGGTGCACAGGCCCTGTATCCCCCCCCCCCCCAGTGAGAAGCCCATAACAGGCTGGAATAAATGCGTGTTAGATGTTCGCATTTCTTTCCTCCCGGTTCCTTCTCCAGAAGGGGCACAGGTGCAGTTTGGGCATAAAAACGAAAGACGGCATTTTAGCGGTAGTGAGGAAATCAAACTTTAAGAGGTAAAAAAACAAAGCTCTTTGTGAGATCATGACATCAGCGGAGGCAGATCCTATGCTTCCATGTGAGCAGGCAGGTTCTGGTCGGATGAAGAAGTGGATTGGCTGGAGGGATGGCAAAATGTACCATCGAGCTGCAGAACAGATCGAGATCGGGTTTCATATGCATCGCTGTCACGCAAGGAGCGGGTGGCCCTTTCGTAAGAATAAATGGATCTAGTTCTGTTTTTCCTCCAGCAGAAGAGGTGGTCTTACGAGGTTCCCCAAGCTGAGGGATCTTGGTTGAGGGTCAAAGCCAGGAAGAAGCTATAAAGGAATCGGGCAGGTGTCACACCGTGACGTGTGACCAGGTACATTGGCATATATATAAATTGCACCTGTGTGCCAAAAGACATCAATTCAATACTCTTCCCAAATTCCCGGTGTATCCACAATTCATGAAGAGGGTTAACGTCACATGAAAATGAAGGGATTTCAGTTTCAGCTCACTTCAATATGATTCACCCTGTTACAACTGCCCTCACTAATGAAAGGTGATTAAACAAATCATGTGTGAAAGGAAACCATTTTGTTGGATGGTCAGAAATGGTGTAACAATGGACTGGTACCGTATTGGTGGAGAATAAAACCAGTTCCAGTCATACAATTCCATCTGCCTGGGCAGTTCTATTCGGGCCCAGGATGAGAGGTGAGTTTGATCTCGGGTGCTAAGTATGACCACAGGATGTGGATTACAAGGGGAATGACGGCCCTCAAAGCCGCCATTATGATTCACGCGACTGCTTTGCATCTCAAAGATGTGCAGGCATTTCCTTGATTCAAAGTGGTCAATTAATAAAGATCAAAGGAACAGTGAGGGCAATCTCATACCATCGCCGTCTCACAAACCGCCTGGCTCGCCCGCCCGCCTCTGCTTTATTAAGTTACTTCAAAAGCCATCCAAACATTTTGCTAAAGATGAATAATAAGCATCTTCTAAATTAGGCTGTGGCTCCACCGCATTCCGGATAGAAGAGAGGGGGAAGGGAGCAGGGGGGTAAAATATAAGAATGTATGAAAGATGAAAGATTGGGCTCCGATCATACGGCGAAGAGAGTGAAGAGGGGGAATCGCAATTCCTGAGCTGAAACCTGTCAGGGATCTATAAATAATTAACATTACTAACCTGCCATTCATTTTTAAACAGCTCCGGTATGGAGAGATGTTCAGCGTTGAGTTTCACTCGGCTTTTGAGGCAACACAAAAGACACAATGATGCAGCCATTGATTCCATGTTGTTGCTTTTCGGCTGGGATCTGTTTACCTGTCTGGGCCGAATGTGTGGTGCAGCGATATGCCACGATGAGTACCGATCGGGCAGAGGAATCCCCCTCCCCCCACCCCACCCACTACCACCCTGTGCATGCAACCAAGAACGAGAACAACAAAGGTGGAGGGGGGAAGACTACCTAACAATTCATGTCCGGAAATGAAACAGGAAAGGCTTCACTAGCAAAGGGAGATGTTGTGGTCCCGTTGCATATGAAAAACGCAAAATGAGGGCTTTAACACTCATCTCCTAAAGGGGGCGCTTTCCCTGAAAGTACCTCAAAGGAAACTCCATTCCATCCATTAATATTTTGTTATTATGCCAGAGTTCTTACACCGAAGACTGCCCCATTTTCATTCCGGCGTTTACATCTTGGCGTGCGAGCGACCACGTCCCTTGCAGCGAGAGCCCGCCGATTCTCAGGGGCACCTGCTATGCTGCCCAGCATATGCCCCCCCTAAGCTGCCTGCACACGCAGCTGGACGCCTCCGCTGAAGCCATCTGGGTTAAGTGGCGTCCTCGTGGTGCTGTGGCTTCCTGACTCAGCAGACCCCTTGCCACTAGTCCGTCGCCTCTTCTCTGAGTGCCCTTAATCACTATTCCTAACCCTCAGTATCTTAGCCACTCGGCTGCGTTAACCACTCCTCCTTAGGGAGGGGACCCCAGAGCCAATTGGTGAGAGGATGTGGAGGACTCGGGCGTGCCGGGGCCCAGCACAGCTTCGGCCCTCTCTCTCAATCCAGCTTTTTTTTCCTACACATTTGCATTCAACATAGAGCCAGAAGACTCCACCCCAGCTCTCTGCACAGGACCATGAGGCCCCGCCTCCATCTCCTGACGATCCCGCCCCCTTTCTCGTCTGTATTTAACACAGCCCCATCCCTCTCCCAGGAGGATCCACCCCCTCTCTCTTGCTGCTCTCTGCGCAGGCCGTTAAGGCCCCACCTCCGTTCTCTCGCTGTGGGTAACCACAGGAAAACTGCTCCCCAGCCTCCTTCAGCTGGATAAACAATCGATACCATCCCCTGTACATACGGTGCTGTGTAATTATATATAACCAGAATTCAATTACTGCGATTCCTAGCCATATAGGCTGACATACTATGGACACACAACACAGTACCTGTGCAAAACATACTCTCTTACACGAGAAAATTGATCAAACTGCCTGGTTTTTTTAACATGACTCCTGAGTTTATACGTGACATCTATGTGTAAGCTTCATGATAACGGACGTGCCTAAAATTAAAGCTTCTTTCCGCTGAATCTGTTAGTAACTGTAAACAATTGAAAGTCCTCTTTTAAGTTTCCCTGGCCTTAAGGGTCAATGTAATTGTCACATAGTTGCTGGGGCCTAATCTCCCCGTCTCTTGTTACACATCACCAGTCTAATCCCTAATCCCAGCTCAGCTTCACATTAAAGCCTACTGACAGAAGGTCTAGAGTGACCACATTTAAGGTTATTTGTCCATCTTTCAATTGGCCAGATTGTTTCCTCTTGCAGAGGAATCGGCAGAATCAAACGCCGGCGGTGTCCTTTATGCATACAGCTGTACATTCGCACAGCACAGAGTGCGTGTCTTCCTGGCCCGGAGGTTCACTGGCCATCTGAAAGCGGGATGCAGTCAGCACCACGGACAGCACACTGTGTACCGAGACTCTTCGGCAGGGATTCAGCTGCGTGTTTGTTACGCGAAGTGAAAGTTCGCAAAGGCAGCATTTCATATTCGCACAAATGCACCCTATCCGTGCGTTTCGTATGAATGGATAAAGCAATTACAATATTGCCCTCAAACCACCAAGTGAATTAAACCGAATCCGCAAATGTACCATAACTTTCCAGAATACGCACTATTATAGATAAAAAAAAATCAAACCACGCTAAAAAAGTTGAATTCATAATATATAGATGTTATTATAATATTATTTATGTTATTTAAGTAATATTATAATATTACTCACACGTATGAGTGCAACACGGGTATACACCGAACTAAACAACATGAGCTTTCCCGGAAAAAAAAATAATAATAAAATTGTGAGCAGCATTTTGCTTAGTAACGTCGGTCTATGTAAAATCTGTAACCCGCTAATGACTGTGCAACGTAGCTAGCAGGGATATGCAGCTGGAAGAAATCCATCTTTAAATACATTTTACTTATTAGACATTAAGAGAGGACAATGATATTGCATTCAAGGCAAAGTGCTCCAAGTGATCCCAACTGTAGAGCAAGCAGTCAATACAAAAACGCCCAGACTGCGATCTCGCATCGCCCACTTTCATACAGGCGCTTAACACTTAATGACTCTTTCTACATTTCCACCTCTTGCAATTTGATTATTGTTTTTCTTACGTTGCATTTTTGTACAGTATCCTCAGTTGTAAATGATATTTCAATCGCGTAACAATTATTAATGCATAATATAACAATCATACATCTATTTTAATTATTTTATGTACAACGTACACATTTAGTAAAGTGATTTCCTCGGCACCGTTTGCTATACTAGGAATAAACACCATTGGCCGGGTATATATTGATCTTTTACAGAACTTAAACGTCCATCAAACTGCAGAACGCCATTCCATTAAAATATCCAATACATTTACCAAGTTGACATTCACCTCTTTTTTTGCACAAGGGCATTATTCCCTATACGACTACATGATGCAATGTGATTATTTTTGCAGATACTTTTGACTGTTTTAACTGGCAGCGAGAATCTGCATTAGGTATAAGTGGATCGGACCGGCGTGCGCGGGGGAGAAGGTGACTTTACGCTCCTTACCTAAAATCGCTGTATGGGTGGATGATCCAGTATCCGGCCGATTGCACTCTCTCCTGCTCCTTTTCCACAGCTTTCTGGCTGCCGAACATTCGTAAGGAGAACTTATTGACCCCCGGCTGCATCATCGCCCCGAACTGCCGCTGTATGAAGCCGTACTGCCTGGACCCCCCATCCATATCATCGAGACCGACCATGGCTTCGTCCCTATCCATCTTAAAACCCACGGAGTTGGCGTGATCTTTCATGTTCTGGCTCCCCATGTTATTCTTCTGCATCGAGTCCTGCCTCTGGAACGCATTATTTCCATCCGCTTTTTCGTCCTTGCTGCCGGCGAACGAATTGGACTTTTCTTCCATGGCTTCGGATCGTACCGTCCGGTAGATCGGCGGACAGACTCGGCGCAAAACTGGAGAAGAGCCGGTCCGAGGTGCGCTTCTCTTTCATTTGAGGTCCCTCTTATTGCTCAGCTTCGCTGCCTCCCGCGCTACTGTCGCGAGCTGCGACTGAAGGCGCAGATCAAGCCGCCGGATCGCGTCCCCCCCTCGGCTGACGCCCCCTACCGGCAGAAACCGCGGCGCAACCTTTCTGTGTCATTGCGGTTTTAAACGTGCTTTGGGACGCGTCTTTGGCTCCGAATGTGAAATTTCGCTTAATGTTCCCCAGTGTCGAATTTTTGTGAGAGGGTATTTTCCGCCCGTAAAACTCAGAATAATGATTGCAGCCACACTGAATTTTTAGTAACGTTTACAGTCATTCCTTAATGCATTCCTTTTAATACCCTTATATATGCCGTCACCGCCAAAAGGTTAATTGCTTAATTGCCAGTAATGGTGGTGGATAACGCAAACTATGTATAGGAGCCATGAGCTGTTAGGTATAATACTTGTTAATAGCAGTATCAGTGTTGCTTTAGTAAAATATAGCACCCCCCCCCCCCAAAAAAAAAAAAAAAAACAAATGTCACAATGAGTGCAGCCTGGATGAGTTGGATCGCCCCATATACCTCATTTTTATGGTTTACATTTTCAAGAATATATACTGTTATAAGTCTGTTATGCAAGGCAGGATTTCCAGACATTTTACTGTGAAAGCTTCGGGGGTGTGGGGGGGTCATCCAGCCAAATGTAGGGCATTTTGGTGTATCTGTACCCACACGTTTATTTTCTATAAATGTTACACATTATATATAAACTTTTTTAAATATTAGCATTGAATGGCTCAGCCAGAAACTAAAACTTTACAACAGCCACAAAAATAATAAAAATCATCTTGATAATTACTTTCATAAATCATTGTACTGACTGCATATGTGTCAACACCTGGTGCAATGGCTCCTCTGGGAAGAATAGCAAAAATACAACAATAATGAAACAAAAAAAAATATCTATATTTACGCAGCACACAAAGCCTGTTTGAGCCGCTTCCCCTGGCCAAATGGCTGAGGCCTGCCTCAGAGATCAGAATTAGCTTGATCTCTGGCTCCTCGTGTGTCCAACCAGCAGTGACCCTGGGCAGATGCAGCTGTCTGTGTGCTGGTTAAGCAAACTGCACTCAGGTGCGAAGGATCAGGCAAGCAGACAGTCTGTAAGGAGCAGGGAGGGGAAGCTATCTCTCTGCATAACTTCTGCTAGTTACTGGGCTGTAGATTCTACACCAGATTCTACTCTTCATGAGTCCCGGGGCTCTGTTTGTCCTGTATCAGCCACCCGTACATTTTGTGTCGTGGCTTCGTGGTCAAGGCGATGCCCCCGGGTCTTTGTGATGAGACACGCCCCACAGTACGGAGCTCTCCCCACCCAGGTGTTTGAAGCAGCATACACTGAAGCCCATTTGCTACTATGAGCTCCTCCTTGAGGGATTTCTGGTTTCAGGAGAGCACTGTTTTCATAGCACTGAACCACTGTGGCCAAAGCAGTCATAGGCAGCTCATGTTTAACTCCTTACGGACTGCGTGGAAAAAAAAAAACGCAAGGAGGAAAGCTTCCTGTTTGTCTCTACAAGGGTTTGTCACTAAATGAGCAAGGTGATAGTGGAACTGCTGTTTGATACTTTAAGATGTTCACACTATGTTGGCAATTTGCCATCTATCCATCCATCCATCCATGCATACATGCACTGTTCCGGTCATAAATAAATGATCGGATGAATGGGCAAAATTAGCACACGTCAGCTTCCAAAACAGACTCAGACATAATTCCAAAGTAACCAAAGAGTATTTAATAACGGACTAAAATTAGATTGATATCATATTTGCCAAACCTCAGGCATAGAAAAACTCCAACATATAGCATGTCTCCCACAGGATTAATACCATATATCTGATTTTTTAGCTTGTATCTGATCTGCAATTGGTCAAATAAAATGTAATTATGAGTCTTTGCTTATGAGTATGTGTGACTCCTGAATGTCACGGTGATAAGTAAGGCAAGACACGAAGCATGACGGAACTCAAAATGAACACAATGGCGTATATGCAAAACAGGTTTAAACGTGTTTAAACGGGTTTCAATGTCCAGGATCTGCTTTCATCTAGAGGGGCTGCTGCCCTTGTTAATGCAGCCTCACTGGCTGTTCAGTGAAGCATCCTGGACAAAATTCTCCTTTGTGAGCCCATAATAACCCGAATCATCTTCCTTTTCCTTTCGTCTGCAGTTAGAGATATATAGTCTGCATCCCTCTTTTTTTCTCTAGGGCTCCTCTGAAGCTGACACTCGTCAGAAGGCATTTTATGGTATTTATAGTGGAGGGTGTCCTGTAGTATTAGGTACCTACGTCACGTTGGCCGTCCTTACAAGCAGTTGTCTCCGCTGCCTGCAGCGGGTGTCTCTGTGGGGAAAGAGGTCGCTTCCTCCTTCCTCCCCGGAGGCGTTTCTCAGCTTGTCTGTCAGGCGACACACTGGCAGCATTCTGTACAACACACACACCATACCTTTGTGGGGACCATTCATTGATTTCTATGGGAAATACCCTAATCCCAACAATGACGACCGTAACCCCTGCCCAGCCCTAACCTTAACCACAAGTAACCAAATAAAATATATGATTTTTGGCATTTTTACTTTTTTGATTGCAGTCACAGATTTTTGTAAAACTGAGTGTCCTCTTGTGGGGACTGACGAAATGCTCCCCTCAAGGTCAAAATAACAGGTCAAAAGGTCAAAATTCACACACATACACACACACAAACACACACACACGCACACACACACAAACACATACACACCACACAGACACACACAAACACACACACACACACACACACACACACGCACACACACACACACACTCTTCGACAACATTAAAGTTAATGTTAAAGAATCATCACTATTCTGTCATGCTGAGAATGGACATTACTGCAGAATATCAGTCCATCCTTCTTTCCTATCATCCATCCATTTTGCATAACTGCTAATACTGGTACTTCTATGGAAAAAGTCCTGTGGTAATGATGACTATTACTATTATCCATTCATGCTTTAGTAACTCTTATGAGTTACAGGGCTGTGGCAATCCCAGGGTCAATCCCAGTAAGCCCAGCGGACAGCCTGCGTGGAATGCCAGTCCATTGTAGGTTGCACACATACACTTAAAATCAACACACTGACCATTTTAGGCAGCTAATTGGTCGGTGCTTGGAAATCCATGCTGACACAGTGAGAAAATTGCACACACACACGTAGGCAAGATCAGAACCTGTCCCCACAACCTTGGAGGTGTTAGGCAACAGTGTTAGCCTGGTTTTCTCTATTATTATTATTATTATTATTATTATTATTATTATTATTATTATTATTAGTAGTAGTAGTAGTAGTAGTAGTAGTAGTAGTATTAAATTATCTGAGGCTTGTGATCTGTGCCAGCAATGGGAAGGTTGCCGGTTCGAATCCCATGAATACCTGGAGTGATTCTACTCCAATGGGCCCTTGAGTAAGGCTCTTTGTCCTGGGTATGACGTTCAGCCCTGCAAGCAGGTCCTCCAGCTTTCAGGGAAAATTTGGGGGTTGGTGGCAGGATTGGCACACCAGCCACTGGAAAAAAAACTTCACACTGGTCCATTCCACTCTTACTAGTGTGGTGCTGAGGTATCACCCACCGCACGGCTGTACATGGGTTCTCAGCCCTGAAGTGGATTGTCTTATGGTGAGTGTGGCACCGCTTCTTACCCATTACCAAAAGTCTTGGCCTGGCATTTGTTGTCACCATTTCCATCAAAGTTCACAAACACAAACAGTCCTAAGCCCTTAGTATGGTGCAGAAAAGCAGCCACTGGCTCGAGCTCTGAGTATGGATCATTCTTTGAATTTGTTATTGGGAGTATATATTTTTGGAGCATTCTTGAGACAGCTTTATATGTTTTAAATTAGTGGCAATAAGCAACAGTACTGAATCTCCCCTTTGTTCCCATCTCTGTGACTGACTGCTTGCACTCAGACGGAAAGCCATCGCAGAGTCAGATCTTTCCTACAGGGTGAATGGACATCCCAGGTGGTTATTACCAACCTCCAGGTTTCAACAGGCTTATCTATGACTTAAATTTTATGAACTACTGATCAAGTCATACTTAGCTAGCTAAAAAGAAAATATTTGAAAACCCCTTATTCATTTATCAAATTTTGCAGGCACTTTCATCAAAAGCAACATACAGTTGAAAAAGCAGAGGCATACAGTCCTTGGAGTAATTGGGGTTAAGGGCCTCGCTCAAGGGCCCAACAGTGACGTCACTCTGCCAACCCGAGGATTTGAACTGGCAACCTTCCAATCAAGGGCACAGAATCATAACCTACAGAGCGTTCTGTACCATGTACATTATACTGCAGTAGACAGACATTGCTTCAAGGTTGTTTCTATGTTTTGTGTACAGTATTATCCTTCCTTGAATAAGTTCCAGGATCAGTGTGGGTGGCTGGATGGATGAATGAAGTTTTATAAATGTATCCATTTTCTGGTATTTTTGCTAAGAAATTAACGAGAGGGACTTGCTGCTTGTAATACTAACAGTCTAAGCATGGAACAGGACACTGGTTTGCACCAGTAAAATCTGCTGTTCACAGGGTATGGATAAAGCCATCTCCTGTTCAGAAGCACCAATACTAACTGTTCTGCTCAGAGGTAGTTCTATAAGGCTAAAACAGTTTGTCAGAAAAGAATACATAATTCCAGATTTTCTCAGAAATAACCTTGTAATGCCAACAATGTAGTTGAATGGGGTTTTAGATGAAAGATTTGAAGCATACAATGCTTGTTATGGCATTTGGCATGCCTTCTAGTACTGCTGCATTCTGTCCATCTACTGGTAGCATATACCAGGGTTGGGGCCATTCCGGAATGCATTTATCAATCCTGATCCAAATCAGGAAATAGAACTGGAGTTGGAATTGAAATCTCCCTGAAATTTGAATTAATTTCCAATTCTGTTCCCCATAGTTGTTTTTCTGATCGGAATTGATAAATGCATTCCAGAATGGCCCGAACCTTGGCATATAGAGTACATACAGTATCTTAATATTTTAATATTTTCTCTGTTTGCTATGTGAGTCTCTAGGAAGCACAGCATTGAACAATATCCCCTAACGATGATGATTACCGGGAGGTTATTGGATAAATGTGTTCTTTAAACCAATCACAAGTTATGTAAATGGAACCAGCCAATGCCTGTGTTTACATTGGCATGTGGGTAGGGTCTGAACTGCCTTACTGATGTTGTTGGCAAGGCCCATAACTGCAGCTTATTTTGCAGTTGCTTGCTGTTGTATAAAGTCATTGGACTCCAGTAACAAGCATGAAGTACCAAGCAGGAAGTACCAAGCAGGAAGTACCAAGCAGGAAGTACCAACCGGGAAACCCTTCCACTCAAATCAGTCCTACTGAACAACAAAATAAGTATTGCAATAATAATTATTTTGGTAAAGCAGTGCTTTTATTTATAATAACCAATTTTACCTCTTTATAAAGCTTAAATACTGCTAAATACTGATAAATATTTATTGCATCAATTTCATATGGATGCACTGGTGTATCCAATGGAACCTTTTGAGAATAATGTCAGTGTCAGGGTAAAGGGCATCTCATTTTTAAGAGTTATCAGTCTTCCGTGCAATGGGAAAAACCCAAACCAAAGACACCCTTAACCCTACCCAATGCTAACCTTATCCATAAGTAACCAAACAAAATGCACGGCAAAATGCATTTTCTGTTTTTTGACTGTAGTCACAGATTTTGAAAGACAAAAAACAAAATGGCACCTTTTGGACATTTAATTTCATTTTGTCTAATAATGTATGGTACTTACGGGGCATATAGTAAAGTCACGATTGCTCATATTTTTTGTAGGCAGTGTGGGGACTCCTGGTTTTGGTCAACAGACAGCCTGGAGACCCAAGCAGAGTGTTCACTCAGTCTGTCCGCCGCATGGACCAGCTGTGGTAATGCAGACGTGTTTGCCAGCTCATTTTGTAATGGAGCCGGCGGTGCCGATATCACACGATCAGCCGGGTTCCCTGGCGCGAGGCCAGCTTCCGTGGTGTCTGATCCGGCCTGACGGAGCCATCACCTCTGCTCTCTCTTAATCGCCTTGCTAGCAGACATTAGATACCTTCTTCCCAGAGTCCTTCATACTACACCAAAGTCATAATCTCTCATAGTAAACAGACATTACAATAGTTTTTGATACATTTACAATAGTTTTTGAAACAAAATATAGAATATGATAAAATAAATAAAAGTAAATAAATGCATTACTTCTAAAGAGGACAGAGGGATAGTAATACATTATTATATTAAGAAAATAATTATTACATTGATAGCCACCTTACAATGACGCTGCAGCCTGGTCTTTCTGACTATATTTACGTTTGTTTTTCTTATTCCTGCCTTATATTTCTCTTATATACTTTATTCGTTTACCTTCTCCCCTTCCCTTTATATGTGTTTCTGTGGTATTTGCTTGAGCCCCCTCACAAGTGTTTAATTGTATGGATGAGTCTGCCGCACTCTGCGTATGATACATAGTGAGTTTGACTTTAATGACCTTGCTGCGTGTTAAATTCAGATAGAAAAGACTAATGTCAAAAAACTCTAGGGCGGTGGCCCAAGGGACACGGTTTTCCTAGCTAAAGTCGGGCGGTGGGGGAACCGTAATGTGAGTCAGCTAAGGTGGCAGAACTGGCATTTATTCCAAACCAAGGGTACGACAGCAGAAGGAAGCGTGAGCGAGGACAGGAGCGGAGAGGGCACCAGGATATGGATGTGTGGGCCCCTGTTTTCTGAAGCCGGTTATAAATAACAGCAGGAAAGAGCTGCCATCAGCGGGAGGGCGGGATGTCCGCCAGCGTGCCTCGCACGTCTGCTCGACTCCTCACCAGCCTTGAGGTCCACCTCCGCCCACACGGCGAGGACGGGTGTGGCACGAGAAGGTCTCAGAGAAAAGTCCCACGATGCTTCAGCTCTGTGAGATTCTTTGTGAGGGACATAAAAGTAAGAAAAAAAAAACACACACAGCTGCAATCCAAGAAGGGGTCAGCTGTTGTACTCTTGAGTCTATACAGTCATACAAATCTAAGTCATAATAGGTAAAAGTGCCAGCAACGAATGAAATGTATTATTTTGTGATAATTCACACTGATGCGGCAGTCATGCAGCTGGCTTATGCATTGTGCAGTCACATAATTGCGGGAAAAACTCATAATACGAGATGACCTTTACCTATCAGGGAAATGGTGAGTAAGAACAAACAGCAGGAATGGAAATATTATAAAAAATGCAACAAAATGATTGTAGCGACAGTTATGCTTAGCTTAGCAGACTTTCCACTCAGCCCGCTTGTATGGCTTACCGTTTTATCCGTTTATACCTCTAGATATTGGGAGATTAATTTCCTACCTCAAGAGCCCGACTGCAGCTCCTCTCTGGGGATTTCTGGCCATAAGTCTGGTATTTTAACCTTTGCCCCACCTGCTTTTGTACCCCGACCGTGGCCGGTATCACTGAGCACCTCACCCTGGTGGCCTGGACCCCCCCTTTGAGCACACGGCCTTTCAGATGAGACTTGGCTTTGAAGTTTGATTGCTGTTGTGCTTTTCAGTGAGGGGCTCTTGACTTTCGCATCTGATCCCAAAGTTGCACCAAGTGTAGCAGTGACTTCACTGTGGAGTAAAACATTTGGTGACACTTTACTTGATAGGACACAAATAATATAGTATTATGCTATTACTTATGTATTAATTAGCCACAAACTAAGTCTTAGTTATACACTGATCTCATGTTAATTCATCCTTAATGAATCGTGGCACATCTTTCATCCAAATTAGTTATTATATGAAGGAAGTACTGAAGCAACAAGTAATGAATAACACCAGTGAAATACTGATATCAATTTTGTTCATTAATCATGAATCGTAATGCATCTTTTACCTCAAGCAGCCACTATGTTTGTTCATGTTTGTTCATAATTTATACTTCAGTAGTAACTGAGTTATTACTGAGTATTTGTCCTCCAAACTGTCTGCTGTATCTAACACCCCCCCTGCCCCCCCAGGGAATATGACTGGTGCCATGTGGCAGAAGCCACTGGCCAGACTGGTCAACATGCAGTTTTGCACCAATCTTTCCTTGAAAAATTTACTTAAAATAGGACTGAGTGGAAAATTATCTGCAGGGGTGAAAAAAGGCTTCCTAGAATGTTTCCCGGTAGAATCTGATCTGTTAAGTATTGATTTCAGGACAGAGATACAATAAACAATATGGAATATCTCTCAAAACACATTTAATACCCTCATGGGTACAAAGTCTGATGATAATTTTCACCCCTGAAAAATTTTGCTCTCACTTTGTTGAGGTTATTTATCTTAATAAAGGAATTTACAGACCATGAAAAATATTAAACACATATTAAAGTATCAATTTTGGTTTTCATTGGGTTTCACTGTGGGAAAAAAATAATGTATTTGATTTTGTCCATGGTCAAAATCCTTTGAAGGACACTTATCTAGAAACCAGGAGATATGGTGATACTTCAAAAATTCAACATCTTTAGCAAGCATTTCCATTTAGTATTACACCAGGATTCAAGGAGTATGGCTGGAATGTTTTATTTTCACAAGATCTTAGAAGACCCCCCCACCACCCAAAGTGAACCATCTCTCCTGTACTGCCAGGCTTCTCCCCAATAATCCGTACATTTATTGGTCAGGATTTTGCTTGAATTTTGTAGTTGCCACAAAAGCGTAGATTTTGGTATGAATGCTAGGGACATGTCCCTACCAATATTGAGGGAGTACTGTTTGTGTTTGGGGGTGGGGGGAGCTGGAGGGCGGGTTGGTTTCGCGGTTGATTTGGTCCCTATCAATGTTGAGTCCAAACCTACACTCTTGAGTTGCTGCAGCTTGGAACCACTGACTGGATGTAAAGATCCAGAGAAAAGCCTACAGAATGAGGAGAGCCCCCCCCCCTCCGGATCATCCTGGGGGACCCCCAAAATTTTATCATATGTATGTTTGTGTTGTGGGTGTGTATGAGCAGACCAGGGCTGATCCTGGATATGGAGGTATGGACAAAACAGTAGTGCAAAGTCTTATTCTCAGGCAGTGATAAAATTCCAAACCAGGGGCATTTCCAGCTATTGAATAGATCAGGGTCTAAGTGAAGATCACCTTGAAGATTGGCATGGGGGCTAAAATACTCAGGGCTACAGCCCCGAGTGATCAGATCTAACGATGCCCAAACAATGCTCACTCTTTAGTGTACACTCAGCCTGGGACTGGAACTGGGACTGGTTCTGAGTCCCAGCAACACGGGTACCCACCTATAAACACTTTCTGCTCATTCTAAAACCAGTAACACTAGGTAGGTATCGAGTGTCCTGGAAAAGAGACAAATCTCAAAAACACAAAAGAAATTGCCACTGTTTTACATAAGTTGTTTATGAAGCATCACCAGCAAGAAAAGAATGCGTTCAGTGGTAATTTATTACCCTTAGCTGGATGTTAAAGTTCTGGCTAAAAGGTCTGGCCATCAGCATAAATAAACAAACAAATGCTTAAATGGATGAACGAATATATAAGCAAGCAAACAAGCAAGCAAAAAAACAAAGAAATAACTACGAACATACATGCATACATATACACATGTATGTGCAGACATAAATACGTACATACAAACATAAATGACTGAAGGACATTTTACTGGTGGGCACATTGTTTGTCAACAACAGCAGCCTTAGGCTGGTTTGTTCTGTTTACCTGCACGAGTTGCTGTGGAACGTGCTGAGGCTTCTGGCGAATGACATCATCCAGCAGAGCAGCTCCTTGCTGCAGAGCTTCCCCAGGTCCCGCTGTGCGCTCTGACTCTCCAGCTGAGATCGTTATTAATTAGGCTTGACCGAGCTGCTCGTCATATTTGTAACAAATCGTATGGCCATTTCGGCATAACAGCCCTCTGTGAATTCTGGGAGATTTTATGCCAATTATTAAAAAGGTAAAGGTGAAGTGATTATTTGAAATATTTTCTTTATTTGGTCACTGTATAATTAACAAAAGTGCTCACTTATGACCAATTTATTATGTGATTAATTAATTCTTACATAACTGTAAAAATATTATTGCTGCCTTTAAGCGAAACTATTAAGTACTTAAATGATTTTCCTGAAACAATTTTAAAAACTCATAATTCTCAGTAGATATGACACCTAAATCAGTCATTTTTTTACAACCTGATTAAACCTAATTAAGAGCACGGCTGGGAAAAAAAAATATCTGCACACAAGGCAATAAAGACCAAAACTGGGAAAAGGTAAACTGGAGGGAGGCTGCTTACAGAACTTATTACTCAAAGGAATGGGGGCATCACCAACTGCCAATGACAGGTGGAGTTTCAGGTCAGCAGCGTTTCACTTGTCGGGTCTTATTTCAAACTCAAATGACCACACAGCTTATTGGGGACAAAAAGTGATGAGATTAGCTGGATGTAGTTATGCATAAAACAACAAGTGACAACATGTAAGATCCTTACATGAGCATTTCATGGTACAGTAACAGCAAGCTGTATCATGTTGCGTTTCGGTAGGCTGGAATTGTATGCTGATGGCCTGCATGAAAACAAAGAGACAGGAGAACAAAATACCACCAGCACAACAACAACAACAACAACAATAATAATAATAATTATTATTATTATTTATATAGTACTTTTCATGGAATGCAGCTCAGAGTGCTTTACATAAGAAATTAAAATAAAACCAAAGACACAAAAGCAACTACAGTCTGGGTCAATGAAATTACAGAAAGATGGAATAAATCTAAGTAAAATGAATAAGTGAAAAAGCTAAACAAACTAGCAGCAAACACATAAAATACAATAAAATATAAAAGAATAAAAGGTTAAAGTTATAAAAGTTTAAGATAGTAAATACTGCAAATAAATAATATCATATTTCATGGATATAGCAACAAAATGGTGAGATAAAAAAAAACACAGGCAGTAAAAGAACACAAACAAATACACAGATTATGGTAAAACATCTCCTGGAAAGAGAGCTTCAGCGAGGAGAAGGTGCAGTGGAGCGTATTTCCTCCCTGTGGACACATCCAGCGTGGGGCTCTGGTCCCAATGGCCTTAAGGAGAAATACTGTACAGCCACAAAGGTGACCTGATATCCAAGGAAAGAGCAAAGCCAGCAGGAGACAGATAAACAAACAGGAATAAACAAATAAATAAGCACAGAAAAACCACAAGACAGGCTTTTCAGGAAGGTAGAAAAGGAATATAGATAGGAAAGATGTAATATCCTTTATGTCTGCATTGTTAGGCTGGTTTGTGCACTAATGTGGCCAAATGGATTAGAGACAATAGAAATAAAACTGGCACTTTGTAGGCCCCTGTAATGGATATGAGATGGAAAAGCAGGGCGGAAACAAAAGGTCTCAGTATCGAGTCGTACCTCTCGGGGTAAAACCTGCCGATACATTAATAAACAGTGTGTCGGAGGTCCCTTTCTCCGCGAGGCTATAATCGGGGGGCGGCGTCAGAGAACGGATACCCTGGCAGATTTAGGGGACCCAGGGCTTTACAGGGGCCCATGAATACGGGAGTGGGGGGACAAGGTGAGATTTTATCAGGGGTCGAAGAATTTCCAAAAAGGGAAAGGGGTTAAGGGGATATAAAAACGACTGCATTATTATTATTATTGTTGTTGTTGTTATTATTATTATTGTTATTATTGTTGTTGTTGTTATTATTGTTATTATTGTTGTTGTTATTATTATCATTGTTATTATTGTTGTTGTTGCTGTTAAAATCAACAACAACAACAATAATAATAATAATTATAAGAAGAAGCATATTGATTAAGAACACGTTTATTGTGTTTATAATGTGTACATTGTCATTTCACCTTCCACTAAGTTGTGCCTTTTAAAATGAAATGATATTCAACCTGGCAGCTGCAACATCCTTCTGATAAAAAGAAACAAAAATAAATGTATATAATGTTGAAACTATTGTGGATCCGGCCTCTGATCTGCGTGTGCCTGAGTGTGTGGCCCAGACTGCTCTGCTTGTCCAGGGAGTCCCAAGCGTACGAGTGCACAATAAACGCACTGGGGTGGTGAGTGTGCTGTGTCCCAGCAGCCGCCCGGCCGTTTCCTGTGCCGCTGCACTTCTCGCCTCGCGTGGGCGGCCTGGGTCAATAAGAACGGCGGCCCGGAACGCACCGGATCAGCGCGCGGTGGCTCGGTGACAGAGCCGATCGACACAATTAATGCATCTGCTAATCTTTCCACTGATGTCTGTAGAATGGAGGAAATTCCCCTGTTGCCCGATGGGAGCGTGCCCCCCCCCCCCCACCCCTCCCGACCAGTCTGGCATGGGGCACTGCAACCTGAGAATGGAACACAGGTCGGTTACATTAACTCAGGCAGAATTGAACTGTATTGAACGTGAGCCCAATAAACAAGAGAAATTAGAGCAGGTAGAAGTGAAAAAAAAGCGTTCTGGCATAAGCCATTAGCTATTAAAGGTTATTATGCCGTCGGTTCTGTTTTGCGTGCATTTTATTTTGGCGGGAAATAAATCTGCTGTTTTTGTAACAGTTGTAAAATGTTCCTGGGTTTAAATGGTCTATCACCAGTGCTGCCTGAACAGGCATTCATACAGTAGTAAAATGTGTGTGTGAATCTGCCAGCGCTCCTCATCAGCCCTTTGATGGTGTTGCCGTGGCAACCAGGTGTGTGGTGTATGCCATGAGCCCCAGGGCTTCACCGGTGGCCACCTGAGACCAAAGCGCTGATAACGAGAAAATAAATTCTACTTCATGGAATAGGTCTCCTTTACCAAGTCCTCCCTGTCCCTCAGCTACTGATCGGTGGGAAAAATAACATCGACATTCACGAACTCGCCATATTGGGTTACAAAAATCAAACTATTTAGAGTGATTAAAAATGTTTTCACAAGCATTAAAACATGTTGTTGAAATACAGACCTATAACAAATTATCTTAAGTATTCATAAGAAATCTGGTTTCTTGGAAATATCTAAAGCTTGTTCATCATGACTGTTGAGCTGGAGAACATTCATTTAACAAATGAGCAAAGGTAGTTGTCCATTTCAGATGGAATATTAGCCTGTGTGTATGTGTGTGATTCAGTATGTACATGTAGTGCAGAGCCCCCATGAGATCTAATTATATTGTTAACTTCGTACTCTGTGATGCGCCCAACGAATCCATTCACCCTTTCCCTCCCTTCCTCCTTATCTTCCATTCCTTACTTCCCTCACTTGTTCCCTTCCCCCCTTCATCTTTTCTCCCTTCCCTCCTTTCTTTCCATGCCCCCTTTCCTTCCCTTAACCTCCTTCTTTCCTCACCTCCCTCCATTCCTTCCTTACCTCCTTTTCTCCCTTCCGTCATTTCTCCCTTCCCCCCTTCCCCCTTTCCTTCTGTTCTTCCCTTCTTTCCCTTTCTCCGTTCCATCTTTCCTCCCTTCCCTCCATTCCTTCCATTCCTCCCTCACCTCCCTTGCTCCCTTCCATCTTTTCTCCCTTCCCATCTTTGCCTCCTTTTCCCCCTTCCCTCCCTTCTCTTCCTTCACTTACACTGTACGCTTCCTGGTCCTCCGTGTTCTGAGACTCCCCCTGGGTGTGTCACATTGCCCATGTTTCAGATAAACATTGCCCTTTCACCTCCTATCAGTTACTCGCTTGATTTTTATGCATGGACTGTTCCTCCTTTGGGGAAGGGGAGGAGATACTTGCTCCCTTCCTGCCTGTGTTTTTCAGACCTCTGGAGAATACTGGCGCTGACAGCTGCTGAAATATTAAGTGTCTGCATGTTGCCCAGCAATGGGCCTCTCACACTAGACCACTTCGGCCCCTGGGCTCCATCCAGGTCACAGACACCTGTCCCTAAAAGGGCTGAGCTCTTACCCTGGTTAGAGACGCCCTGCTTGCAGACTCTAGCACCTTTGCTCCCTCCCAGCTCCCAAACACGTGGATTGTCTGTGGGTCCCAGGGGACTGGTTTGGGAAACACTGTGGTAGATGCGTGTCTTTACTAGAGGTGTGTTGTTAGCAGCTGCACGCCCCGATGCCTGCAGGGGGCATGGTCTATCACTCCACGAGAACTGTCACCACTCTCAGTGGGGGCGGGAACATTCCGCGTTCACGATTATAAGGCAGCGAACTATAGCAACGTTTCATTTCGCAGCTGGGGATTGTGAGTGCTGAATCAACAAATCGTGCTGATCACTAACAGAAACATTAGTTAAAATTACTGAGTTCAGCTCCCAGTTGGAGTTCCTTCACGACACAGAGGTGGCGCTCATAGGCTCTTTGTTTCTGTGTAGTAAATGCCGACAGCCTGTAAACATCAATAACTTGACAGCCATCCGTTAATGCCAACATGCCAGCATATACCGGTACTCACAAAATGAACTGGAAAACAATAGTAAATCATTTAGGTGTACGTGTACACACTGAATATGCTTATTGAGTGAATGAATGCATGAATAAATAAATGCATTAAAAACAGAGTATACACATTTTGTAGGACATATAGGGCACTGTGGGCGCCATTCGATACCACCACCTAGTGTGTAATTAGCAGTAAAAATTAATTTAGCTATCGTAAAATCCTCTGGGCTTCTGACTGACGGCGGACGCGCCCAACATTATTCATTGGCTCGGCCTCTTTCCTGTGACCTCTGTCATTGGCTATGGGGAGCTGTCAGTCAGACGTTTTGAGTCAGTATGAGGACAACGCGGGCAGAAGACATCGTTTTAGAAAAAATCACTCTCTCCGGTCAAAAGGTATTATATGGGTGTCATTCAGTCACGTGTACGGAGACTCAGCAGGCAGGGGACTTGCCAGGCGGCTTGCTTTAGTCCAAAACGAAACGGATAGATTACATTTTATTACCACACTTCATTGGTTCTCCAACAAAGTGTCCATTTCTCACTGACATTCGCTGTATTGTACTCCGTCGAGTAATCTGCACTTTAGATTAGAATTTGAGCATAAAGGGGAAAATTTGACTTCTCTTTTTCTTTTATCGAATAATAAACATACTTTTCCAATTTTGCGCAAAGACACTTTAACCATTTATACACGGTAATCACTATTTTGCAACCAAAGCGATCAAAGGTAATTACCGTCCTCAAGGTCACAAGAGCCAATCCGCACAGAAACTCATACGGACGACCTTGACGCAGGTCGCTAACTGTTATGCCGCCTGGCTGCTAAGCTTTGTTTGTGTTCAGCTGAGGTGAAGGTGGCATGTAGACATTGGTTTGGCAGCGGGAGTCCTACCGGAACGACCCGCTGGCAGGTGACTGGCAGCTTGCCACACTATCTCGACGGACGGGTGGCGGCCAAGGATCAAACGTGTCAGTCTCAGGCTGCAGACGTTTTCTTTTCTCCATGTTCTTCCTTTCCATCTGTGCTGCATGGCAGAGATCTGTTGCGTAATAAAAGCCCTGTCCTGGTGTGTCATCAAGCTTAGTCATTATACAAATAAGTTGGAAAACGCAGAGCTGAACAGCTGGTGCTGTTAGCAGTCCAAGTTCGGTTCCCCCCGGTCGCATTACAGCCCTGTGATCGCGACCCTTGCAATGCTAAGCCGCATTAAAGGAAAATCCACAACAGATTAAAAAAGGGAGAGAAAGTGTCACGTGTCTTTGGCCGTTTAATTACAGATAAACCACAACGGTCAGATTAACTTCAGGAGAGATAAATATATGGATCTGAAGCTGCTTTCAAGCTGACCTTTCAGAAATTGTACGTATTTTTAAATGGGGCAGTTTGACAAAAATGATGTTATATCAGGAAGTCTACTGAAATGCATTTCTGAACAGAGTTTTTTTTATCTTGTAAGATGGCACGTGCTACTTATTTTTTGTATTCATGATAAATTATAAAACAGAAGCAAACGCAGAAGGTGTGGATTACCTCTACATGTGCACTGTAGAATCAAAATTAAACAACCCAGTACAAATTATGCAGAGAACTGAACTCATCCTTAGACTGAACTTGGACTGCAGCTTAAGCCTGTTTTTGGTATTTTAGCTGTCACATTTGTATTATCTGACTGTTACATGTGTTTTATATGCTTGTTAAAAATTTGTTACAAGACTTTGAACTTGAGTGTTATTTCCATTACATGTGCTGTCTGCCGGTCTTATTTTTCTACATAATTAATATTTTAATGACACGTTTCCTGTCTGTTACATTAAGAGACACATCTACTACTGTAAAAAGGCCCTTCACGCCTACCCAACACTGCATGGAAGTTTCACATTCAATACATGACCTTTACATGTTGTTACCTTTGTGTGGAGAAAGGATCCTGACAACTGCATGGCAAAAATACGCAATTTCCAGGTTTAAGAGCACAGTATGGCCGTTGCATAAATATCCATATTCATGTCCCTTCTTTGTTTCAGCGACAGCATTTTTAATTTGACTAATTGTTGGGGGATGTTCTCATCAGTCTAATTATGTGTCTCTTCGGGGGAATTAAGCATGTGATTCATATTTCATAAGACAGCTTTTTTTTCCTGCCTGTTCTCTCTGGCTGCACTTTGGGTGATCCAGTGAGGGGGCCAATCATAAGCGTCGCTTTCTGATACCCGTGTCAGCAGTTCATGAATTCAGGCAGTGCTACGAACCATACCGATTCATCTCACGGGCACAAACTCTGACTGCCGTGCAGCGGTATTTTAACGGTAGTCATATAATGCCAGGGGATTATAAATTAGACTGCAAAGGTGAAGCTGCCCCTAACGTCTTTCTGTACGCTTCCCTGGTCCTCTTTTGCAGACTTCCCATAGTGTTTGAAAAACAAAGAGAACCGCTGCGTTCTTTTCGCCTGCACCCAGTCGTCTTTATTCCGGTGACATCTCGGGCCAGGGACGCCTCGCCGTGCCGCTGTGATCTCGATTCCTGAGCGCGATGCGCTGATTTGCATCGTGCCGCTGACGGTACGCTGTCAGACAGGGTGCTGCTGGAGCGAACATCTGGCATTTTGACCAGACTGATATGTAAATTTGTAAACGATGGTTGTTTTGATCATTTGTCCTTTGAGATCACACGTGCACCCACTGCCGCGCTTCCCTCAGGATGTTATACCGGGAACGGCAAGATGAATTTGACAGCCAAGGTATTTTGTCATGATACTAATGCAGCTTGAATAAACATTCCATCCTTATGTCCCGTGAACTGAATTAAAAGAAAATCACAGGAATCTCAGAAATTAATTCCATTGAATTTCATAATCTGATCTCTGATTTTTCACCAGTTGAATTTATCTCGCAATGAAAAATGTATCTGTTTCAGAAAGAGCAATTAATGCCTTCAGATGACTGCACCCACTGTTCCTCCAGCATTAAGATTCCTGCTGTGACAATATTTTAAATTCTTCATAACAAAGTGCACAGATTTGCGTACGGACAGTAGGAACACGTCCATATACTCTCAGAAAAAATAGTACAAATTTATACCTTTGGGGGTACAATTACTTGTCATTGGGGGTGCACCCTGAACGGTCTGCCGACTGTACCCCAGCTAAAGGCACCTAGCTGTAAATACAGAAATGGACTCTGAGGAAATTTTGTACCATTGGAGGTACATTAATGCTGTTTGTACCTTGGGGAACAAAATTGTGCCAGGGCTGTACCCCTTTTCTGACAGTATGCTAACATTGTGGGAGTACTGTGTATGT
>JAODJW010000040.1:10089349-10106856 GCA_026777045.1 Hyperopisus bebe | reverse complement strand
TATCACAGTCATTTTAAATCTGCCTAATTGGTGCTTATTATGCTTGATTGCTGCTCGTTGACATCCACAGGTGTTTTTAATACCTGATCGAAAACACTTGAATGAACCTCTTTTCTTAAGAGTGGTAGTCTTTAAGGGGTTGAATAATTGTGTCAATGAAGAAATCACAAAAAAACACATTTCATACTGTATTACAAAAACAATTGATGTCATTTTAGTTGCATTTGGTTCTTTTAAAAGTCCTTGTAAGATTTCATTCTGAACACGATTACAAATGTACACTGAATTCCCTAAAACCCTTTACAGCATTGGGGGTTGAATAATTTTGAACACAACTGTATATGTCGAAGGAGGACTATAGGGAAAGTGTATGCTACAGCAGCTGGTTGTGTGTCTCTGGGTCCTGCAATATATATAAAACCCATGAGTGACTGTGTGTGTGTGTTTTGGTAGCTCTTTCTATGAATGTCATGTCTATAAGAATATACGAACACATCCATAACACATTATTATGCATACATAAAGCATTATAAACATGGCTGCAAATATTTATAAAAGGTATACTGTAACACATTACAGCCACATGTATTATGCATTATGAATGCTATATGCTCTTTATACTCTCATCTATAATATACTATGGGTACCTTCAGTGCACAGCATCCTTAATTCTTATACCCTCCATAATAAGACATTATGAAAGTATCTATAGTGCATGATATATGACTGCTTCATTGAAGCTTATGAAGTATTATAATCAACATTATAATCCCTTATGACTGTCAATTGAAGGCACTGTAATGCTTCATTAATTATTATACTAACCATTATAATGCATTATGAAAGTATCTATAACACGTTATAGATGACAGCTTTACGTGGTACTGTTTTTTTAACCATTTCCTGTCAGTTGTTAGCAGTCAATATATGAATGTTCTGCATAGGAAGTTAGAGAAATCATTTAATCTCCTCAGTCCATTTGCTATTATTACACTTTGAAGGGTTAATTTGCAGCTAATCTGGTGTGCAGATGGAAATCACTGCCCTGTTTGGGATTCGAAGAGGTGTGCAGATCTGATTAAATCAAGCATGGCATCGCTGGAAAATGCCCTCCTGCCATCTGCCCTGTGATTTTATAAACCACTTAAAAAAACATAAACTTATAAATGCTGCAAATCCAAATGTTGGCATTTGCCAGAACAGAAAATGGGGACAAAAGCAAAGAAAAGTAAAATTGCTGTATAAAAGCAAAATGCAATTTTGAATAGTGACTCCGGTCTCTTTAGATTAATGCGTTTGGTCTGAATCATTCCTCTGTTTACCGGCTTGTTCTGAAGCTCTGAAACTTTTCACCAACTGTCTGTATAATTATAGCTCACTTTTTATTGATGAAGTCACTGCTAATGGATGAGGATACAAACTATGTGAGAAAAAAGATAAATCTGCCATCGGAACACTTTTTTTTAAAGTAGCCTGTAATTCATCCTACTGTCTTGAATGTATATGAAGTAAAGCAGAGCTTCACCCAAGGATGAGATGACTGGAATACCCCTCTTCTATTGGCTACCCTAGGAAGGGGGTGTGGCCTCTTGGCCTGAAGTCACACTTCAGCACCTCACTGTTAGACTAACACTCGTTTTATTTTTAAATCCAGATACCGCATTATTATGAATCTTAATAACAAAATGAATTATTCCCATGACAAGTGCGTGGTTAGCCATGGTGCTTGACGTGTTAACCCTCTGAGGAAGCCTGAGTGATGTTGGCAAGGAAATGCTAGGGTGTGGCCTAGCAAGCTGTCTGTTCACTCCGCGGGGGCCTGTAAATCACTTCCTGTGCCCTGTCAGTGCATCGAGGTGCTGTCAAACTAAGCCACCTGGGGCCTGATTGGCTAGTAATTGTGTCAGTGATGGCTGGGATGCCCTGTGCGTCCAGCGGATGTACACAGAGTGTACAAACTTTGTCCGCTTGCAGAGCTTTGAGGATCTGGAATGGTTCTGAATCCCCTTAGCAGAGCTGCTTCACTTCTGTACCTTTTTACTGATTTTGTGCTTTTTTTTCTACACCGTAGCTCCTGACTTTAGAGCGGGAGATTTGCGCTCTTGGACTGCCGCATTCACTCCCGCCTTCAGTGGCCCCTGTCCTTCGCATGGCTTGCCTGGTGTAATTAGTACCTGTGTTTTTGACTCAAACTCACTTCCCCCTAAAATTACATTCAGTTTCCCCACCTTTATGGACAGAGTCTGTACTTGGCAGCGATCTTACGCACCATACTTCAAATAAAAAGGTAAAATATTAAAATGAAGTTAATTAATAATGGAACAATGCTGGGAGAGAAACCAGCAGACAAAAAGGGTCAGCCAGCTTTCTGGAGGCCCTGAAAAGCAGGGTGCTGTTCTAATGCAGGATCTCCCTCAGCCTCCCTGAATACCTGAATAAAGGTGACAGGTGCTGTGGGGATCAGGGCTGGACAGAGCTTATGATGCTTCAGAAACACAGAAGACCTTCTGTCTGTGACTCATGGTCCCTTTATCACCGGCTGCTGAAGTATTGCCCCCTAATGGTGGAAGGTGGCAGTGCGACACACAGGAAGCATTGGAATGGTGAGGGGTGCGTTGCAATCAGCTGCAGAGTAAGTGACTCATCGTATCCTTTTACTGGTATGGAGACAAAATGCACAGATAGGCCGACCTTATCGTACTCTTACACTTATCGTATTTCCTGGAACGACGTGGCGCTTCCCCCCATTTGGTCTGATCAATGAGCTCTAAACCTTTCATTTGCCAAACACTGTCCTTATACCGACTGTTCCCGATGTATTCCTGAAACTTGGAATGCAGTCTTCATTCTCATGTTCCCATTGTTTGAGAAGCATCCCCGATGATTGCAGAGCGTCGCTAAATCAGACACAACCGATGTAACTGACAGAGGAACCGAAATTAATTATTGAAAAGATTTTCTTTTTTGTTCTTCCAGAGCGCTATATGCAATGCTCTCACCACTGAGATCCGTGATGTTAACTCTCTCTCTCTCTCTCTCTCTCTCTAACAAATCCTGTAACCAGAGCCTGGATCAGTTTTTTATTACTCTGCTGCTGTCGGCCTGCTCTCAAGTTCACAAATTCTGTAAGTGAAGCATCAGAGCAGGCAGTCATGGTAAGAGGTCAGCCTTAAGGTTCTGGTACTAGAGACCGCTCACCTTGAGCCTGCAGATTCACGTCCCCCGGGGTGCAGGCAGGGAATCCAGCTGTTGTGTGTTTGTGACAAGTACTTACACATGCAAATGACTCCAGTATGTGAGCAGGGTTAAAAATAGCCAACTGTGTAAGCTGCGCTGGTAGAAAGTGTCCCCAATGCAAATAAATAATGTATATTGACACTTACTCTATGAGTTAACACTATTATTGGAGAAGGAGTGTTTCCTCTTCACGTCATCCAACTTGTAAAACATTAATAAGTGTAAAATTGGCAATATATAAATATATATTATGCTGAGGGCTAAGGTTTCTATTTGCAGCTTAAGCACCGCTGTTTAATAGCAGCTAAAGCATGCACCGTCTGAGAGATTCCGGCTCTAAGGTGCCAGTGACCACAGCCCCGATTACCCTGTGTAGGCCTATGGCGCTGAGACAATAGCCAACACGGGTGATTCATCTGCTCATGTGGTCATGTGATGCAATCCGAGGGGACGACGTCGATGCGAAGACCAGCGTGAAGAAGATGAGGGCAGCGCAGGTCAGTGAGATTGAATGTGACCGCGAGCTCTTGACTCTAGGCTACATGTAACATGAATCAGGGGCTCGAAGGGGGGGGGGGGGCGGGCTCCAATATCAGGCACACCTGGCTTGGCCGTGAGGCCCTGGATAATGTCGGCTGAGGCTACACCTGCTGTGCATAAGGAAGGAGGGACAGGCTGGGGAAACACCCATCCATCAGGGAATAATACAATGTGGATTCCTGTAGGCCCTGACGCCTTGCATTCATCTCGCTCGTCTTCGTTAGTTTCCAAATGCCATCCTCCTAAACACCCAGGCCTTGTGCACCAATCCTCCCCCCTCACTGGGACGTAAATGGTCAAGTCATAAATCATAATTATTTAGCTGCTTGACAGATACTTTAAAGTAAAGTCCCTTGCATTGCAAATTCGGAACTTTCATTGTGTCACTGGATAATTGACTGTCGCCATTTAACATTAATTACAAATGAATGGGGGTACAGAGGGAAAGGGCATGGAATAGGAGCGACACAGGGTTCAGCAGCGTTTCGCTCGCAGGGTGAGCCTGTTAACCGCTTCACTACCTGCCACCCTCACTGCACACTGTCGCTCTTCCTACTTCTTTCCTGCTGACCATGGACTTCCACCCTTAGCAGCAACACACCTGAGGTCTCAGAACCAAATAAATTACAGCTGTGGCAGGGCCAGTGGGTGTATGGATGTGTAGGATTGAAGAACCTGCTGAGGTGAAAGATTGCAGTGGGAAAACTGCACACAGGTTCCAGTGGACCTGGTGTCCATCTCTCTGCACATACTTTGGGACAGAGCAGTTTAATGATATACATTAATATTAATATCCTAAGTTCAGGGCCTGTATGTCTGCATCCTATGACCCCACAGTGGCCAGTCTGATCAGTATCTGGCCTCCCAAATGATTTTTCCACTGCAATTAAATTCCAACAGGGTTTTCAATAAAAAAGAAGGTAGTTAGAGAAAGGGTTAATAGCCTAAATGTAGTAAAAAAAAAAGTGTAATACTACTGTCGTGACCAGGCTGGGTGCACGGAGTGGGGAAGCAGGAGAGGAACAAGTTGGATGGGGTAACACGGGATTTAATGGGAGAAAGGAGCAGGGACATGGAACAGGCAGAAGCAAGCAGCACTACACAATAAGACTTCAATAGACTTCAGTGACAGACCTAGGGAAACATACTCTAATGTGGACTGAAATACACAGGACTAATTGGAAATAACATGAAACAGCTGGTAAATGCAGGGATTCCACACGAGGTTAATGAGGGGGCGTGGCACTCAGGAGGATCGGACGAGCAGGGCATGACAACTACTTAAAAAAAATTATTGTGTAAGGTGTTCTTTGGTGAAATACTGAGATATGAAAGTGCTTCCTATTCTTTGTGATGAAAACTCTAATGACAATACACCGATCTTGGAACTGGGTACAATTCAAAACACTGTTATGAGCATTTTAGATTAATTCAAATTCAAAACAATTAAAAATATTGTAACGAGTCTTAATATATACCTTCTTTGTATTCTTTATATATACCTAATCCCCAATATCAGTGGTTCTTTCATGTGTAAAACATTCTGAAACACAGTTGGTGTATTCTCATTAGTGTTGTATGTCCTCATCAGAAAGAACAAGTTCAATTATTTACATACAAGGACTCGAAGATAAAGCTTCTGCCTAATTAATCCAACCGATTAATGCTTACAAGCCACATATGAGCAGTCAGATCTCAGAATGCAGATCTCCACAGAATGCCACAAATAAATAAAAGAACTCTTGGTGCTAAAACCTTTAGGTACAATGCCCCTAGAGTATGAAACTGTTTGCCAGATTATGTATGGGATGCTAAGTCGGTTTCAAATTTAAAAAATCTTGCTTTTTTTGGATGATTCCAGCTTTCACATTCTAAATTCACTGTAACTATGGCTGCTGGTGCTGCTGTACAGTATATGTCCTAATGGTTTGCTGTGCATGTCCATTAGTGTGTCCATGCCTCTCCTGACCACCCATGTCCAGGGTGGGCACCGTCTCAGCTGCAGTTCCAGTTTTTACTGCTTCATCAAAGAGTCTCATTGGTAAAATTACACAACGGTAGAATGTGTGCACACTATATATTATTTATTGTTACGCTTAATGAGGCCTGCATGGTGAAATGCAGAAAGTTATATGAACTTTCCTGGATCCCCATTTCAGTAATATACCACACAGTCCATTACACAGGCAAGATGGCGGAACTGTACAGGTGCTGCTGTAACTGGAGAATTTACTGTAAATAGCCTTTCTCGTTACTGTATTGCATGGTTTGAGGTTGGTGTGTACTTTTGATCAGGGAATTGTTCTCTGTCTTCTTCTGTGCTGAAATGCTCATGTGTCTTTCTTCCTGATTGTGTCCTCGGAGAGATGGAGACCATTGGAACAGACCATGACTCATTTGTGTCAGGGGTTAAGAGCAGATTTGTAGCCGGATGTTTCATTTCTGGGATAGTAAGCCACAGACTTTTTGGCTATGCTCCTGCTTTGTATCTAAGAATGTAGTCTATATCAAGGCTGATGTGTGTGTTGGGTTTGAAGATTTATGATGTCATAGAGCATCAGACAGGAGGTGTGGGGGTGGTGGCAGGAGGTGATGGCGGCTATGACTTTGTAGATTGGTTTGCTAATTGCTTGATGATTAACCATAAAGCCAGGATAGCAGCTAATGTGCTAATTTTTTCCCACTAGCAATAAGTAGCTAGCAGCAAATGGCAGTGACTGTCCACAGAAAATTAGCGTAGCAGAATTTATTAGACGTGGGAATTAGCCATGACTATGACATCACCCTTTGGAAGTAGAAAGAATAATCTGACTTCTATTTATCCACTGTCACAGACAGCATAAGAAAACAGGACAAGGAAGCATCCTGGATGATAAACCAGTCCATCGCAGGACATGCACACACACTCACACAATACTAGGCACAATACTCACACACAGAGTCTTATAAGTTAATCTAATTTAGAGTAATTTTACTTACTATTTTTAGTTTACTATAAAATGCTTGATTTTTTTTTATATCCACGCTTGCCTATGAACACTGAATTTGTAATATATAAAAGGTGAAACATATAGTAAGTTTGGGATCATTCTTCGTTTGTTGACTGGACTGTTTCAGTTGAATTTTTTTACTTTATTCATTTATTTCAATGTTTCTTTACTATCAGATGTTTACAATATCTGTTTGAAGCACCAATAGACATTGATGGTCAATTACTGAAGAGCAGATATGCATATTTATATATGGGAGCACAATATAAAAATATATAAGGATATTTGGCTAACATTTTTCACAACACAGTAGCTTTAAATTTAGGCATCAAACAAAATCTTGATGTGGCCCGGGGGGAAAAAAATCCCCAAAAATAAATTTCATTGATTAATAATTATCGCAAAAAAATAAAAATGTTAATATTAATATTTTCAGATGACGCAAAATGTGTTTCTACTACAATAAAGTAATTTTATTACAAGCTAGAAAATTATAAAGTTATAAGACTTATAAAATTATACCCGGCAGTGTATAGCATAAAATAGCGGGCAAACTCAAATACATTTTTAAATGGCCGGAGTAGATGGAAAACGCAAGAAAGAAACAACAGACAGAAAAGGACAATGTCAAGGAGATGGAAGAAGTCAATACCAGACTGAAATGAGAGAGCTAAAACAATTGTCTGCCCAATGGGTATTTAACACCCGGTGCTCATCAAATATACAAATTAGTGAGTTGTCTTCCCCAGTAGTTTCATTTACCCATTAGCTTGACTGTTTCCGATTTGTCACTGGCCTCTTTGGTGAGACGTAAGAATGATTAAAATAAGAAACCTAAGCTGTTTACCGTGGTCTGAACCTCAATTTCAGTCCCCAGAGGGTCATGTTTATGCAGATTTTTTAACACATTATTTTTCTTCACGATTCCAGCCATCTTGTCCCATATTTAAAAAAAAAACATTTAATCGGTCGCTTGAGGAAACATGCAGGTATTAACGGCTAAAGGTTATACTGTCGGACGATTAGGCCATGATAATGGATTGATATGAAAAGAATTTGAGACTGGCTACCTAGACTTTGACTCACTATAAAAACAAATGGCTCAGACACTCAGAACGACCGTGTTTGGAAGACAAATTTTTGAATGCCACTTAGAGTTTCACCACTAGGGGTAGTTCCTTGAAAAATAAAATGGCCCAAAAGGTCAGAGGTCAAGTAAGCCATGTTAAATGACACATAGATACACATGGGTGCTTGAACAAGAAATACATTCAGTATTTTTTCACTAAAAGTATCTTTAAGGGTGACACACCCACGTGAGTACTTATACTGGAGTAATATTACTGCACATTGAACCTCAAAAAGTTGGAGCCGCCACTGAAGAATAAGAACCTGGGATCAGTGTGTCAACTCAGAGCCATAGACTCGTCATTTCTTTTTTGTAGTTCTCTTTATCTATAGGTAGGTTAGAGACGACGCCCCGTATCTCAAAATGAATAAGTTCCTGGATGTTAATTACACTTTAGACTTGTCTTCGCCTTGCTGTGGTTTCTTCAGTTCCATTGGGTTCCTCATTTCTCCTGCAAAACAGAGAAACGACAGTTAAACTGCTGAAAATTTATGCCCCCTGGTTACGGGATCCTTTAAGTACTTGTGGTTTAACACAACCCCTACAGATCAGCTGACATACACTGTAATCTAAAGTAATCTAGTTAAACTTCTCTGGTAACTGGTGATGGACACTGTCCTCAGGTCTCCTTGTGAAAGCATTCTGAGGCTGTGGCTTAATTGGCAGCCACCGGTAAACCTGAGCCGGACTGTTGACAGAAGGCGGGGATACGGGTCAAAGGTCACGGGGTGTGGCAGAAACCACAGATGCACAGGACTAATTCCTAAGTGGTGCTCACCTGGCAGTCAGCCTTGCAGTGGCTCTTTGACCGCAGCCTGGCTTAATGATAATGTCCATTCAGGGTTACAGATTGTATTCCCGGAACGGTCTGCTGAGGTCGGCCCCTGATCTAAAGACTAGGCCCGGCCAGTACCTTGCATACATCTATGTGAGGGAGCTATTACAGTTTAACAGTGCTTAAGAGGGAGTGTCAAAAGGTACTAATCATATTAGAACAGGAAATAAGGCATCTTTTTCTCCCAGAGAGACTATATGAACAACCAAATAAGTTGCTTTGGCTGTGAAATTTATCCCACAGACATACAGTTTGTGTTGCTTAATTAACAGATGAATTTTAAAACAATAAACAATGCAAACTGGAATCCTAAATGCTCCATATATATATAATTTATTCAGTACTGAAACATACTTAAACAGTAATAGTTTTCTTATCTAGAGGGATGTATTGGGACAAAATATAGGAGAAATACTCAGAGTATTAACAACTGATACTAGAAGAATAACAGAGACAGTATTCACTTTAGATAATACCAAAATATATACACTACTAGCAATTCCTATTGTTTGGGTCTGATGTTACTTCTCAAAAGGCTTTGTTTTGCACCAGAATACACAAGACTAATACCTGACATTTACTGAGTGGAATGATCTGGTATGGAAGTAGGGACTGAGAACTGACTTTCTCACTTCTGTGCTCCAAAATGTCAAACTGCATTAGCCCCCTGCTAGAACTGAATTAACCCTATAGATGCCAGTCACTGCATACCCTGCCTGTTTTTAGGCTAAAAGTGAACGTATACTCCCTCTGGTGGTGAAAAAAATGAATTGTTCAAAGTCTCCACCATCCCAAGAGCTTCAGACACAAGGCAGTGAACATGTGAACAAAAACAATAATCATGGGCAACTGGCTGCTAGGGTCAGCTGAAAAATATTTGCCAAATTTCTCATATGACCTTTTGATTTTTGGCATATTTGGTTCATTTAAGTTTTACTTACACAAAAATGTTCTGAAGACAGAATAAAGAATGATTGGTTCAGAGAGATAACCAATCAGATTGTTGATGAGGTGGTTACAAGCAAATAGAGGAGGTGGAAGCAAGACATCTGATTAGTTGCTCCTGCCTCCTCCAGTTGCTTAGACCCTCTTCCTCGACAATGTGATTGGTCATCTATCTGAACCAATCATTCTTCATTCTGCCCTCAAAATAATACTGCTGGTTATTGAAGATTAATCCAGGGTGTTCACCTGTCTTGTGCCTTGTGCTGTCTGGGATCTGTGGCCCTGTACTGGATAAATGGTTGTTAGATGCTTGGGATTGTGAATACTCACAGTTTTTCTGTTTGGTCGATGTGTGTTCCATTTTCTGAAAACAAGAAAAGCATGTAAGCACAACTTCCCCGGACACTGTACCATGGGCGTTGTTAGGTCTGATCACTCTGAGCTATAGCCCTGAGTATTTTAGCCCCAATGCCAATTATCCTACTACAAAAAAACTAAGTCAAGCCCCAAGTAAACTTGACTTAACCTCTGATCTTTTCAATAGCTAGAAACTCCCCCTGTGCTGCACCCCAGCCCTTACAAAACATCAAGTACAATATATATGTTTACCCTAAGTGTGTTTTGATTTTGTAAACTGCTTTTACAAGAAAATTCATTAAAAATCATAAATCAGTGGCCAATTACTGTTTTCAAGAATACTTAGTTGAAGTGACATGTATGTTTGTATAATTTACCTTATATAACTATGAGCAAATATGTATCTTCAAGTTGTAGGTTGTTTTATTCTGTTGATGGCTTTTAAACAGTGAGTGCAGGAATGAGTCTCAAAAGGCTTAGCTGTCATGTTTTATATGACTCACCAGAAACCCCCCCCCCCAAAGAAATACTCACTCTAAACAAAGTTTCTTTATGTGTCAATTATATCTCCTAAAATCACTACAGGAGAAGCCACTTTATAAAAAGTTGATCCGAAAGACAATATCCACATGCTTCTCAGTAGCGTTACAAATTACTGGCTGAGACGTATGATGTGAGGTATTTGAGACATTAAGGGATCTACATTGCATTTACATTACATCTGATCAGAAGCACCTAACCCAGAGAGCCACACACCAGCTAATCTAAATGATCTCATTTTAAGAAGACCTTAGATTAACCTTAGAATTAGGGTTAGTCTTTTACATGCAAAAGCCCTCTATGATTTTCCAAGAATGTATTTCGAAAGAGCAAAATGTGAATCAAAGCAGTTCACAGAATCTTCTCTGTGCTGCAATGATTCCATTTTAATCTATTTTTATCCACTTTATCTATAGAACATGGGTGTTGCAGAGTGCTTCACACCCCTATGGTTGAGGGCATCTCTGCTGGGCCTGTCTGGAGTTTGCATTTCCTACCAATGTCGTGTGGAGATCCTACTGCAGCACAAAGATAACAAAGCTAATTGGCCAGTTACCCGTGGTATATGCTTGAGTGTATGTGTGTTTGTGCCCTGTAATGGACTGGCATCCAGGACGATATGTGTGCCCTGTACCCTTTGGGGTAAGTCCTAGCCCCCCCTGCAGCCCTAACCAGGAGAAGTGGATGACAGTTGGATGGACATAAAAACCTGAAATCCAACAACAGTTTTTGTTCAATAGATACTTGCTTGGGATTTAGGGGATGTCTTGCTATTGAATGATTTCCTGACAAATGTCTGATATTAATGTTAATGTTGTTGTTGTTTGACACCTCCAGGAGATGGTTGGATTATATGAGAACATTTATTATGAACCAACACTTTACAAATAATCTATTAAACTAGATGACTAGTATTCTACTTCGTAATACTGTTTGGTATATAACTATGTATAGAAATATATATATAATCAGGTATTGTATAAATGTGAAGTTTCCACATGCATTATAATATATTGTATCAATTGTATAATTCTATAATAGTATCTTATGTAATGATTATCTCAGCATATTACACCAATTGTCCTTTCTATTAACAAGTGATGTTTCTACATTTTTGGATTATTGGAAAAGAAAATTAGTTAAATGGAACAGACGCTGGTACCAAATGCCAGGGTGTATTTAAAATATTATAATAATAACTATTTTGCATTTAATAGAATTGCACACAATTTAGAATCCAAACCTTCACCAAGTGACTTCGTTTTCTTTGACTGGGATGGAAATTTGGCTCCGTTTAATAACCACTCAAATCCCTCCTGCTTTCAAATCCCCGTTGACAGCAACCCCACAGCCTCACTGAAAACAATGTCTGCTCAGTGGCAAAGTCTCCTTTCCCTACCAGTGCCCATATCATACTGGTGCCCTGTGAGCTGCGCTGCACCCCGCGATTTCCTGCAGGAGGCGCCAGTCTTACCTGGGACAGCTGTCGTACCCTTCCTCCGGCCTTGACACTCGCACAGCAGGATCAGAAACACTAGGAGCACCACCTCCACCAGGATAGCCAGGAATGGTTTGAGGGGCTCCATGAAGGAGAGAACTCGCAGAGTCACCTCGCCCCGCACGGGGCCGATGGAATAAATGGCCAAGCACACATAGGTGCCAGTGTCCTCCTCGACGAGATTCACAATGGTGAGGCGGCTCTCACCCTCAGACACCTGCATCTTGTGACGAGGTGGGCTGTCAGTCACATTGATCATTCCCTAAGCATAAGCACATCAGTGTTGGGTTTTAAAACCTCTGATGAGGACAGTTTTAAGTACACATAAGAATACCGACTCAAAAGCAAGCAGAAAAAAAATCACTGAACTTTCACCTCTTCAGTGAATAAACAATGTGACAGCCCTCCGGGGTCGTGCAACATTCAGTGTAAAGCATCCAACTCAAACAAGGGCCAAAAATGAGCTCATCTGAGGCGAGAATTCACACTGATGTCACTGGTTGACAGTTTTATCCTGCACTATTAGCGTGCTGACGCTCGTCAGCCGCTGCGATATTTCTGACGTTCACTATGACCGCCGTGGCGATTGCATCCAACACCATCTGGCCTTAAAGGCCTTTTAAGTCACTCCGGAAGTGAGATTCAGCAGCATGATCCATAGAAACCTAAATGCTAATGTTAAATTTGTACATAAGGATAAAACGTGCGGTCAGGCTACTCTCTGGAAATGACAAGTCCCTTAATCCATGTGTGTATATCTCAGGTCGCTGTTCCCATAGTATGCCGCGTACATTTCATTCACAATACTTTACTAACAAATTAATACTAAAATGGCTTAAGTATGTTGCTTTATGGACATTCATTTGCCAGAAATGTAACACAGTGCAGAATTCGTAAACAGCGCTTGTACAAAACGTTTTTTTTTTGTTTTCCATTTTTTTTTATCTCTCTGAGTCACAGTTACTTAGAATATCAATGAAATAAAGTAAAAACATTAGAAGTTTGTTCGTATTGACTTATTTTTTTACTATTTTTATCCTCCCACTCCCGATCTTCCTCCCTAAACTGCGAGGTATGAATGGGACATTATCTATTGGTAGTTTTTGCAATCTTTGACAAATTTTGCTTGTTTTGTGGATTTGGAACGATAATAGATTTTGATCACCGGACCCTGACGGTGGTACAAACACTGATGTCAGCACATTATGAGAGGTGGGGGCCTCGCTGTACAGGTAAATACACAGGGAGGCATACTTCACCTGGCAGGCGACATTATTCGATATTACTTTTTGCAAGTTACTTTTTAGGGGACCGGTCTATGTTTCTGCTCCCTCCCAGCTCCCTGCCAGATAGTCCACATTTTTGCTCCCGGGAGCTAGGAGGGAGCAAAAATGTAGACTTTCTGTGGGTCCCCAAGAAGCGGATTGAAAAACACTGCCTTACACTGCCCGACAGTGCATCCCACCTCTTCAGTTCTGTTGACTTTGTACCACTCCCAGGCCAATGGTGTTGGGTGGATATTACATGTCAGCACAGCAGAGTTTCCAATATAGCTCACAATAGGCTTGTCTGTCTTGTTCTTCATGGATGGTGCTAAAAAAAAAGATTAAACATATACAAGCATTTAACAACTGTTCATATCTATTTTTTAGTCATTTTAAGAAATAGAGTTATCTGCAACCGTTTCAAGGTTCAAAACTTGAAGCAAAAATATGCATGGATAAGGTGCTGAGATGTATCACACCCATACAGTACCCGGAATAAAGAGCAGACAGAATGCTGAGTCTTAAGCCATTTGCACAGTACATTTGCACATTTGAATGAAACTCAGTGTATAAGACTTTGTGAAAGATGTACAGCTGGTGATTAGAAGCTTCTGAGACGGGATTGTCCATCATAGTGTGTAAGTTCTTTCCTAGTAATTTAACTATTTTAAAACTTTTATCACAGTTAGATTTCCTGTTACTCTGAGCCTCTGAAATTCAGGACTTTTTGCACTCAGGTGACAGCAGTGTTGTCAGTTGATCTCTTATTATGCTGTGAGGTCTTAGCAAGTATAAAACAAAAACTCATAGTCTTGTTCATCACCATTCAGCTCATTTATTGTAGCTCCAAAACCTCTGCTTTTCTCTTTAATTGTAAGTGATCTTCTGGGGGACAAAAATGTCAATAGTAAGGAAAGATTAACCAGCTTACCAGAGATTAAAAATGATTTGGTAATATTCTTTGTTCCATTCATGAAAACACAGGAATAATTTCCCAAACTGCTATTGTCGATATAGAACCTGGAAAATAAACATAGCAGAGTACCAGCCATAAACACAAAATGCCATTATATTCAGCAAATATGGCTTTCTCAACTATCTGTAATAAATCTAATTAGAAAAAAAATGCATGTGCATGAATATCCTTCTGCAGTGTGACACGATGACTTTCCCAGTCATCTGGGTGATCGTAATTATCATTTATTCACATCAGAAAAAAACAATGATGACGGACAGAGCATCCAAGTTTGAACATCTACCAGCGGGTTCAAGTGCATCACACCTACTGTGTTGTTCGGGTGGTTGTGGTTATGAGAAACACAACTGTCATCTCATTTCCACCTGTCACAATTACTGAAGGTCTGACAGCCTTAGAAATGAGAAAATCTTTCTTCTTCAGCCAGGAATTGTGGAGGATTTCCCTTTTTTGTAGGATAGTCTACTGTTGATTGTTCGTATATATAAAGGTGACATTGACCTCATACCTCAAAAATTACAGTATTAATAATCTACGTGATGGGTCAGTTATCTCATTGATGGTGAAAATGAAATGACATTTTTCTTTTCATTGAAAATGAAAGCATGGGAGATTTATATATATATTTACTTGCCTTTTTTGTAGATGATATTGGTCCATTTTCTTCTGTATTGTGACTTGAGTCTGATTGATTTCTTTTCCATCCTTTGTCCAGGATCCATTGATGCTGGTTGGCTTTCCAACAAAAGTATCGGCCACAGTGCATGAGAGGTTATGATAGGCAGGTTCCCAGATTTCAATCCTTTCTTCCGAGCTTTGTTCTAAGTCAGAGCATTCATGGTGTCATCAGCAGAAAAATACGGGAGATATTGCAAATGATAGTAGCGTTAGTTTTAACCAGCCATCGAACGGTACATTTAAGAGATGTGAGAGAATATGTCTTTCACTTATTAGCTTTACTCACGGTTTGCTAAAGCGCAGAAATGCATGAAATAATGAAAGAAACAATTTAGTGAATACCATGATTAACACATTTGCTACGATGTGTCACTAACACCTTCTGCTGATATGATTTTGCCTTATTGCCATGCTGCTTAATGTGCGACTACACTGGAGTAGGTAGAGTGTCTCTTTACATGGTGTTATCACAACAAGTTATGAAAGCATTATGGAAGGAGGTGGCGAGTGTTACATAAAAATATTCAAATAAAATTCAGGGTAACACTTTACTTAAAGTAGTCATCATGATGCATTATAGATACATTCATAATGCATCATAATGCATTCATAAAGTATTACAAACACAACTATTTATAAAAAGGTACAACACATTATAGCCATGTTTATTAGGCATTATGAATGCTTTATGAAGCTCTCATCTATAATGCGCTATAGATACCTTCATAATGCATTATAATGGTCAGTGTAAGCCATTATAATACATTATAATACAAGTTATCTATAATGCATTGTACGTGAGTGCTTTAAGTAAAGTGTTATCAAATTCAATATATAAAAATGAATATGTACCTTTTATTGTCACGGTTTTAAAAGTATCAGGCATTCCTGGATCCGTTGTCATATTAGAAGAATTTGTTCCATCTAAAATAGAAACAGTCAGGCTGGTAAACCCTGGGGTCGAACTGGGGCTGAACTATAGGATGGAATTACAACGTTCCACACAAAGGTCAGCTTTCTGCTTACTGGGATTGGTCACCTCTGAACTCAGAGCTCATTATACAAATGAAACGATGAAACGGAATGGCTGATGGAGAATTTGAGCCTTATGATTGTGTGAACTGTAGGGCAAAGGAATTACCCCACTCATTTGCCCTCCCCTTGAACCCGAGCCTTTGTTTCCTGCAACCAGAGGTAATCCATGCAATCCCTGAGGGAATGCGTAAACTCTACATGCCCAGAGGAGGAACCAGAAGCTGAAACCCTAGTCAGGGGGCCTAGAGCAACCTCTAACACTCATTATGGCATCCATAGCACGATAAATTGTTAATTACATAACTGTGGAAGAAGTCCCATCTTTTAGCCAAAAATTAAAGGACTGGAATGTTTTACCACACTGAATGAAACCAGATTTTTAAAAATATCTACAGATTTGTTCAAATAGCGGACACAGTACCAGACTGTGATAACATTTGTAGGTTAAAATGTCCCTTCATTACAAGAAGATGATGCCCTCTTTCAGACATGGCTCTGGTCACAGATTGGTTAAACATGCGTGTATTTACAGCGTGCTCATTTTAGACGGTTATGGGGAAGGACTCCACGTGCTTGTGCAGTCATGTGCAGCATAGCGACCCCTGTTGGTGGCAGTTTCCTAGCCCTTTTCAAGAAACGCGTGGTGCTTTTATTCTACATACATCCTGTATAAATAACCAACTACTCCTTACCCCTGCACATGGCCTGTTTTGTATTTTAAATTTATTCTACATGTATATTTGTCATTTCTGTGCCCACAAAATTTACTTACGATGCTAACTCGTAAAGCCTCATTAAAATGTATTTAGATACTATCCACAATGTTGTAGCTGAACTCTTGCTATCTGAGGCCCTTTTATCGGTGTAAAAACACAGTTGTCTGGTAAATATTGCAGCTGTGTAAGCCAACGTGTTCAGAAGTGAAAATGGTGTAAAGAGCTACTTTGCATTCTTCCTCCATTTTAGATTATACAATTAATGATGGTTGCATGTTCTGAGGGTTGTTGGATGTTAAGAAAATGTGACCGAACACTTGAGGAGCTATAAAAAACGATGCTTAAAGACGAACAGATGGGTCAGTGATGAAGGTCACTCGGGGTCAAACACGGCCGGCGGGGTTATTTACACACGGCCGACACTGGCGAGTGACACAGCACTGTAAGATGGCCGGGTGCTGACTATTGTCCCCTGTGCTAAGACCCCCCCCCCCAAAAAAAGCCCCAAGGGGTCAGTTGTGCCTGTTTCTGACCGGCCCAGTAGAAAGAGGGTTGGGGCGCTTAGGCTGTCGCCCCTCTCGAAGTTGTCCGAGGAAGGCTGGTCGGTGGCTTACCTGCCGCGACCCCGTCCGGGCGCAGAAGCAGCAGGATGAGCTGTGCGACTGCGACGCCGAGCATGATGGAGGCTGTCTCTGCTGCAGTGTGCCTCCGTCTGCCTCTGTGCTCCAATGCTCTGGCAGGATGCTACACCCCCCCCCCCCCCCCC
>JAODJW010000040.1:10076379-10089249 GCA_026777045.1 Hyperopisus bebe | reverse complement strand
CCCCCCCCCCCCCCACACGCCGGTGCCCCTCCCCCGCCCCTTTGGCGTCACGTGGCTGACGCGGCAGACGGACCGGCCTGCTGCATAGCACTGCAGTGGAATTCCTTCAGGACACGTTTCTCTCCTCAGCCCTGGTGTCTCCCCAGCTCCTGCTTCACCCAGGTTTCTTCTGCTTCTATTCTCAACAGACAGATGCTATATAGAGGAAGCAGCGACAGCGAAGAGGCATGCAGCTTCCTGGTACAATGCTGCATGTGGTATAAACACATGTGAATTGAAACTTAGCTAAACAGGATGTGGGACCACAGAGACTGAAATAACTGCACAAAAGCTAATGTGTAAAGCAGGGTTGAGGCTAAGAAGAATAGATACATTTAACGTCATATGTTAGCTTAATGGCAAAAACAATCATGGATACACCGAGTGTACCTCGGTAAGTCAGTTAATTCAATAACATTTACATTAAATTACATTTTACAAATCTAGCAGATGCTTTTGTCCAAAGGGCAACAGCAAGTGAGGCAAATAGAACATGGCAAACACTGATGCTGTCAAGGAGTCAACTAGGCATAAGAGCAGCTAGACTGAGCTTCCACTGAATGCCCAGGTATGAGTGTAAGTGCTATTGGAGCAAGAGCTACATAACAACCATCCATCCATCCATTTCCCAAACTGCTTGTCCTTCTTGGTCGCGGGGGGATCCAGAGCATATCCTGGAAGCTACGGGCACGAGACGGGGAACAACCCAGGACGGGGGGTCAGCCCATCGCAGGGCAAATACATAACAACTATTAACAAAATAAAAAAATAACGAGTTTAATCAACAGCCAGAAATGTAACATCAGAGCAGTCAAATAACATAAAAAGCACCAGATTAGTCATTAATTTTGTTCAAAAAAAGACCCTAAAGCGCTAAATGATCAGTAATGAGCATTTTATGGTGAATTTATGTTGTGGCTCATTTAATCTTATCAGAGGGATTGATATCAAGTCAGCTGCATAGGAGCCTCCAGTGGAACGTTTAGGTCTAAGTCTTGGTCTAGTAATAGTTACTGTATTTGGTAATGCTTTACAAAGGGTGGGTATTCTGAACTGCCGTTTAGCGCATAAGCGCAAACAACAGTCAGGACCCGTCCCCCCACCCGAAGGCGAAGGGAGGCTACCCTCTTGTCCACCGCGGTAAACCCCAATGTACAGGTGCCCAGCCAGGGGGCAATAAGTATGCCCACCCCAGCTCGGCGCCTCTCCCCGTGAGCAACTCCAGAGTGGAAGACGGTCCAACCCCCTTCGAGGAGACTGGTTCCAGAGCCCAGGCATCGAGGTGCGCCCAACTACATCTAGTCGGAACTTCACAGCCTCGCGCACCAGCTCAGGCTCCTTCCCCACCAGAGAGGTGACATTCCATGGCCCTAGAGCTAGCTTCTGAGTATCGGATCGCCAAGGTCCCCACCTTCGGCCACTGCCCAATTCACACTGCACCCGACCCCTATGGCCCCTCTTACGGGTGGTGAGCCCATTGGAGGGGGGACCCACGTGCCTTGTTTGGGCTGTGCCCAACCAGGCCCCATGGGTATAGGCCTGGCCACCAGGCGCTCGCCATCGAGCCCCACCCCCAGGCCTGGCTCTGGGGGGGGGCCCCGGTGACCCGCATCCGGGCAAGGGAAATCGTGGATCCATGTTAAAACTCATCATAAAGGGTCTGATTGTTCATACAGGAAATGTAAATGTACATTTTTTGCCGATAAATGAATACAAACCTCACCAACAGACAAGAAAGCTAATGAAGCCATGTAACCCTGAATCAGGTATATTGTGCTCTGTTGAAAGCAACCAATCCCACACATTCTAACTAGGCATAAAAACGGCACAGATGCAGGTTATCCAAATGTCCCCGAAGTTAAGGAAGTTTCAGGTTTTACCACATATTAGGTACAAACATACTATCTTCCATATGTGATTTGATGGTTCTATATGAATTCACATGAAATGACCTCCTCTTCCATGTGCATTAAGCCATTTATGTCGCTGTCATCTGTCCACTACATATCATCTGTTGCACCACAGATGTAATATTGTATACCTACATTTCTCCCTAATGCCTAAGTCTTTCAGTAGAGTTCATAGGACTTGATCTTACAATCATTAATGTAATTGCTAATCCTTCCTTGAGCAGGAGGTATGGGGGTAAATTCTTCACTGGGGTCGTCAGGTGAGCATCCTCTTTCCAGGGTATTTTGCTGATAGGTTTCTGACACGTCCAGAGGGCTCAACAGTGACATCTGTTGTCCAAGATGAACCCCCTCTGCTTTTACTCCTCCTACTATTTCATGGTCATCTTGCCACCCAGTTCTGGTCCTGTTTCTCAGTCATAGCCAGTTTTTGCTTTGCTCGTCAGCCTCTTCCAGTGACTCGATAGCCTGTTGGAGGGCCCGTCCTCGGACTCCCATCCCTGGTGGTTGACATGGCAACAAACCCCCTACAACTGACCTCCACATTTAGCACCTCTGTTTTCTAGCCAGTTTTCCAAGGTTTCTGCAGTGAAAGACAACTTACGTCTCCCTGCTCTATAACATTGCAAAATACAATTCATGACAAAATGCCTCACACACACCCCCCGTGTTGTGTTTCACTGATGACTAATGTGTGTACTTTCATATGTAAGAATGAAGGGGAACACATCTGTCTGGAACACTGAGCTCTGCCAGCTCCAGAGGGTGATCTTATCAGATGACCTCTCTCTGTCAGTCTTCATGCTCAGAACATGAGTATTTTATTCTACTTATCAAAGATGGCACCAATCTGATACCCACTATTGGTAAATGCTGAATTTGATATCAGGGTGATGGGGAAAAAAATGTAATAGATCTGACTGTCCATCAGAGCTAGGTCTAGCCTGAAAAATCTTGGAAACGCTTGTAGCCTTAGCACAACATACCATAAAAATAAGTGAGGGTCACATGATGACTATTTGCTCAGTAACACATGTTGTCGGATCTGTCATGTCAGCTATGTGGAAAGAACAGTAAACCCTTCACATTTGTGCATTTAACAGTCACGGTGTTAGTTATTGACCATGAACAATTAAACCAGAATATTTTTGGAGCTTGCCGAAAGATTGCAGAAACTCATAGACAATGCGTAAGCCAACAATTAGAAAACTTGTTACTAAATGATTTAGATAATTTTTAACTTTTCAGTGCCATTAGTTTAGCATTTTTAATAACGCGTCCAAGACATACCTGTCACCCCTCCTGTTTTTTCTGGGTTTCCAACCTGCTTGCGTTCGTGGAGAAAAAAATATATCGGACTGGTATTGCTTTTGGCAGATGTTCAAAATTTTAATATTGGGATTAGACCAGAAAACATGATCATGGCCATTTTATCTGGTATTTCTTCAAAACCTCGCCCTGTCCTCCTATCCCATTGTTACGCCAGTATTTTTACTGCTGCTAGTAGAGGACCATGCACCCTTTCAGCCTGCTTCCGCCCCTCCCCAAATCTCCGCACTGCTGTCTCTCATCTCATCTGTTCATCCTTATTCCTCCCGTTCACATGTTTTATATCCTGCTGTTATGTGCCCTCTCTGTGTTTCATGTTCTTTTTCAGGATTAGCCCTTAATGTAATTTTGTTAATGCCACCTTTCATCGCCTTGAAGAATGTTTTTATGAAATCAAAATGCTGATGTTTGCATTTATTTTGCTTGTCAACTCAACAGTGAACACAGGAACCACCAGGAGGGAAATATTTTCATTAGGAATTTCATTTTCTGATGTAAGTAACTAAACACCAGGGTTGGTAGCTGTTCAAATATAGATGGACATAGTTCGTTTGGCTAATTTGGATGTTATATCCAAAACACAGTAGAGTACTTTATGTACACTTTATATCAGTGGTTACCAAGATGTCAGCCATGAGCTTGCTATAGCCCTGAGTATTTTATCCCCAGTGCCAGTTTTCCTTCCTTTAAAAAAAAAAAAGTTAAGCCCCAGGTAAACTTGACTTAGTCCCTGATTTTGTTCAATAGGTAGAAACACCGCTGATTTATGGTGTCAGATGGTCAATTTGTGTACTTTGGCATTTTACTGCCCCCTGTTGGAAATGTTCTTAGAATAACGCGCGAGTTCATTGCACAGACTGAGTTAAAGAAGGTAAAAGACATTACTGACAGCTAGGCTGCAAAAACACTAAAAAATACATTTTATTTTCTAACATCAAGTAAACAACCCAGGAAATAAATTATGAGGGAAAAAATCATCTAACTGAAGGGCAGATAAAATCTCAGATGCCAGTCTAAATCGGGATCTTTACACATCAGCCTTGGGGCCATTTTTAATGGCTTTTCTTCTGTTTATTTTCACAGCAGCGTCCTTTGAGCTGAGGAATGCGTATAACCCACTTCAGTGCAGGCAGAAAGTGCCGGAAGGACACTTCAGGAGCCAGCACAGGAGACTCTTGCATCTTAGCGTCGGTTGTCTGAATCAGGTTTAGACAGTTCAGTTGCATTGCCGTATGACTTTTCTGGCAGGATCTGCACCTGAAGTTTTGTTACTTGTACCTTCAATGTGGAGAGAAGCCTCAGCTGGCTGATGTTACATTTTCTGCTATCAGGCAGCCCTGTAGGCAGGCAGTATGTCTGGGAACAAGGCGGTGAGCCTTCAAACATGAACTTGACAACTGACAGGAGGTATTCAGCATTACAGCTTGACAATCTTCAGTGTCCATGAGCGCTCTAATCTGTCCATGGCGAGCAGGATAGGGTGTGCATGGTCCATACAAATCCTCATTTATTAAGATAATTAGACCGTGTTCCAGGGCCTATTGTGAAAATCATGCAGCTCTGCAGTGCTTACAGTGCAGTCTCATGCACACCAGACCATTGTCGTCATTGTCACTACCATCCCTTCCTAAAAACAGTGCCATACTCAGCATTTTCTTAAACTTCTCTTCTTCCACTCACTCTCTCTCAAAGACGCTTACACACCGCAATGATGCAACAGTCATTACAACAGCTGCAAAATCTGCACCTTATTTGAACCAAATTTGCAATTATTAACCTGTTCCATCTATTTTACACTCTCTGTTTTTTTCCCAGATTTTATTTGTCTTGTTTTTTAATGAGGGTAATATTAACAGCTTCTACAGAGTTGTGGAAATGACACAAATGAAATTCTGTACCCAATATAGTGTCATCTGCTTTATTTGGGGTGAGTGGGAGGTGGTGATCAGAAAGTCGGCAGGTTCAACCCATGGTTGGCATGATGTCACCGCTGAACTCTTGAACAAGGTTTTTAACCCCCAGTTGCCCCTGAGACTGTCTGACATTGCTTTTGATAAAAAACTCTGTTTATTTCTGAGGCAATAGTGTGGAAGCTTCCTCCAATCTGAGGTTAAGGCATGAGATTCTAAGCCCTCTACAAGCCAACAGGCTTCCTCTTCATTCTGCTATTAGGACATGGCACGGGAGATCTTCCTCTGAGCCCTCAATGGAGCTAGATGTTGTGTTTTTCCAACATTATGTGGCCTAGCTTATCCTATAGGGCAGTGTTTCGCACTCCGGTCCTCAGGGACCTCAGACAGTCAACATTTTTGCTCCCTCTAAATTCTATATGGGGAGCTAAAATGTGGACTATCTAACAGGGAGCTCGGAGGGAGCAAAAACATGGACTGACTGTGGGTCAAGGAGGACCAGATTGGGAAACACTGCTTTAGGGCCTTCAAATCAAGAATTCGACTCATAAATGACTTGGAACTATCTGGTTTCTTGAAGTGCTTATTATGCTAAGGAATACTGAAGTGGACCTTCTGACAGGAAACCTAACCTAGTAGCTTTCATTCAATCCTACTTGTAATGGTAAATGGTGTGGTCTCATTCAGTAATTACTGGCTTTGTGCTGCTGGCTAAAATATTAAAAGGTCATGGTTAGTTGAAGGCTGAAACTTGTAGTTTGTTAGTAAATAAATTAAGTCTTTTAATGTGATTATAGCCACGAGGAACATTCAAAGAAGTCTCACACGTCGCAGCACAAACCGCTTCTGTGCCATTCTGTTCTTTCACTCAGCAGCTGTAGTTAACAGCTTCATTGTTTCCTCACATCTGCTGACAGACACGTCATCCGCACCTCGACTGAAGTCATCTAATGGCCGTAGAGAGCCCACGTCCCAAATCAGCTCCGCCCTGGACTCTCACACTTCTCTCATGCCTCGGGGTCATATTTAAGAAGAAAAAAAAAGACTGAAATGTCATTCAGGTTCTGACCGGTTTGCTGAGTAAGAGGCAGAAGATGAGCAAGGAACTGCTCATGCTCAAAACAGACAAAAAACAATGTGAAATTAACAGTCATTATACAACAGGTGAGTCTGGACCATACTGGCAGTAAAACCTGGTCTAATTTATGAATTATGAATATTGTAAGACTGGACCCAATGCTTAATAAAACACTATATACAAGCTGATGAATGTGGAGTTAGTAAAACACCATGTACTTTACTGATCCCTTACATTATCAGCAGCAGAATAAATCAACTACTAAGTGCGAGCAGTTCCTTGCTATTGTAACAGAGAGGATACTAAAACCTGTACATATCCATCTGCCAAGCTTTTTGTTTTATGTATCTAGTAGTTTTATTGGTTTTGTCAACTCTATAAAACCCACCAACATATTATATACAGTCATTTCAAATTTTATTGTCACATATCTGGAGACGGTGAAATTCTGCAGGAGAGGGGGGAGATCCGGGGGGAATAAAGCAAACAGCGCAGTACTTACACTTTGTCCATGCAGGAATCCACTGGGTTAATCTCAGTTATGCGTCCTTTCGGGTAGGAGATCCACTTGCCAGTAGAGGTGGTGTTCAGGAAGCTACTGGAGATGGAGGTCAATGGAGAGCTGGGCGCCCTATGTGAGGGGGGTGTACCGGAACCTGTAGGTGGTCCACCAGCTCTCCCAGGATGTACTGTGACAGGCCAGTGGTGGTCAGGAGAAGGCCTATGATGTAGCCTGGGCTGCTGGGCCGCACGCCTCTCGGCCTGCCGTCACTCTAAGCGCTTGCAGAGGTGGCATCAGCTGACCCTCGTGCTTGTGGAAGTTCGGGAGCCAGGTGAGAACAACATGGCTGACCCTGATGGTGAAAGTAGTGCTACATAGGTAAGGGCAGAGATGGCAAAGACTCACCATGAGGCATGACTCAGCAGTACAGCCCCTGCCCCAGGAAGAATACCAGTGGTCTCCACCTGGAGAACATGAGGGTAGGAACCTGGCCGTGTGATGGTGCTCAGCCAGCTTTGGCCAACACAGTGCCAGCTGCCATCCTTCCTCACCAAGACAGCTGGTACCATCCATGGGCTGCGGGATATTTAGAGGATGCCTGACTATGCCATATCTTGCATCTTCTAAATTGTCCATCTTGGTGAGTGCCAACCAGGGGATGGATGGCAATAAGTGGCCAGTATTGATGGCATGCTGTACTGGGTCGGTCTGAGTGTCCTCTGCACCACAGGCACCATCACAGATGTTGGCATGGGCACAGAGCAATATCTTCAGTATGTCTTTCTTGTCCTTTACCAACCCTTCCCAGCTTTATTGCCACAGGGCCCTCCCTGCCTCTCCATGTTGTCTCTTTTCATGCCCTGACCAGCTGGTCCTTGCCCCTGATCCGTCTTTTGCCCCTACGGCTGACCACAGTCCTCCCTGAGCTGAGTGCTCACTCAGCAGCTGCTGTTCCTGCCCGTCAGTCTGTCGCTGTGATGAGCCCCTGGTGGCGGGCACCCTCCCCAGGAAAATCTGGCACCTGCGGGCATCAGTACCACCACCTGGGCAGCTCTCATCTTGCTTCCGATGCTAATGAGCTGGACAACAGCCTTCTCCAGCTAGAGCAGCCTCTCTGCTAGGTCTAGCATGGTCTCCTGGAGCTGCAGCTTTGCCAATATCGCTGTCCACCCCTTTGGGGAAGCACAGTTGGTACGTGCCATTGTCTTCCTGCCACTACCTTCTGCTAATACAGTCTCTCTGATCTGAGTCGCCATTGAAAGGCTTGCAGCCCAAGGTCATTCCGCCTCTCCTCTGGGTAGCTGGGGGATGACTGGTGAGCCGGGGTGTGTATATCAGCCCCCGCAGTGTCTCTCTCTTGTTCTGTTGTTGGCAGAGGCGCATTGGGATCTGAAGTGTGTCAAAGTGCCACCAAAATAAAAAGTGAAAAATTCTGCAAGAGGTTTCCAAAACACGTCCTTTTTACATAATTCCCTCCCTTCTAGCAGTTCCTAAAGGGTCTTTCTTAGATATCCTGCCAGGAGACCAAGTAGGTACATAAATAGCAAGGGTGTAAGGGTTCTCAAACCGAAACCCCAGTACAAACGTTCACCATTTCGTATTGCGGTACTAGAAGACGGAACAGTGATACCCCGTTCCCAACCCATTGCCAGAGGTGTGGCCTGTTGTGCTCTCATTACTCTATCAATGTTACAAAAGTCATTTTCCATTTCACTATTATACACTATGACACATGTAAATCACAAAATTAAAATAAATAAATAAATAAATATTCTATTTAAAGTTAGGGCATGCTGAATATTTTGTAAACATTACATGTTACTTTGGGTGTAACGGAACACGTATTCGTCATGTACATCATTTTCGGTTCAGTACGCACAATGAAACAAATGAATACTATTATTGATACAGATAAAACCTAAATTCAGAAGTAGATGTTCAACAGTGAAGACCTTATGCTGATTATGGCTAATGCTGATTACAGTCAGTCATAATCTCCAATCTTGGAACATTCTGGATTCCCAGTTAAGGGAACGAGCACTGAAGAGAGAGTAATTAATAAGATCAAAACTGTACGTCAGGTCTGTTATATGGAATCTCAACAAATATGCAATCATGCTCAACAGTAGAGAACACAAGATTTAGATGGGATTTTGTTCATTATAATTGTTATGCAGCGACCCTGAATAGGACAAGCGGGTACAGATAATGGATGGATGATTGTTATGATGTATATTTTTGATTAATTAACTTTGCACAGGCCTATTTATGTTTACAATTTGCAAATAAGCATCTATTAGGTTTTGTCATTCAGGCACGCTGACAGGCACATTAGTTCACCTGTTCATAATTGTGTTTGTTTGCAAATTTATTAATAAATTTCAAAACAGATTCTGTTTTGCCTGCAGTACTGAAATTGCACCACACCACAAACCCAAAACCGTGGTTGATACCAAACCGTGAATTTTGTGTACTGATACACCCCTAAAAAATAGTATGTAAAAGTCTCTGTAAGTGTTGATCAGTCTTTAGTTGGTAGTCCTTGCTTTAGCTAAAAAGAATAAATGTCACCAGTTTGCCTTCTTATATTAACTATTAGTATGCTCTCTTAAAGACTTACCTAAAAAGATATGCAAATCTGCTTCTCCTGTTTAAACTGGAAAAACAATTGGCTCACTTTTTAATCCAGATAAGTGGTAAATGTTCCACTCTTAGAACTGTGCCAGGGTTTATTGGAGATTAACTGTAGGATAGGCTGGTCATCCACAAACGTCATAGCGGCCACTCACAGGAACATGACCAGGCTCATTTGGGAGAGACCCCACATTCAGGAGAGACCCCACATTCGGGAGAGACCCCACACCAGGCTCTCCTTTATAAGGCGCTGTCCAGCTGATGCCAAACCCACAAAGAAACACACTCACTTAATCCTGATAAAATGAGCCTAATCTGATTCATCATATCATGCTTGAAAAACAGCGGCGACATTTGGATTTGGATCAAGTGTAGCATCTCACTTAAGAGCACTTTTTGCTGATGAAGGGCTGGCTTATTTTTATTTTTAGGAATGTAGATTAAAAACCAAGTATCTCCCAGCAGCATCGTCCACGAGTCACTGCATTTTTGTGTCCATATTGTCTTAGTTATAAGCAGCCGTGGGAGTTTTTTTCACCCCCCCCATTATTTTTTATATTCCTCTGTGTCTTTTTCTTCCACACCTCCTGAGGGTGCAAAGTGAAATAAAAGGTTTTGCACTCCCTGACTAATATTGTGCTATTTATATACCATCATGTCATAACCTCCAACTTATCAATGTTCTCATGTCTTCACCCCTTCGTGCTGAAAACATGGCTGGAAGCAGAAGAGCATGTCAGGTGGATGCTGGTGCCCGTTGGATCTGCCTACGTCTCCATCTTTCTGGTCTGGTGCACAGGCTGGTTCCTTCCTTGTTCCTACTAAAAGATAGGAGGCAAATCTGCTCCAGCATTGAAACAAATGAGTTATTTACACACTTAATATTAATTCGTATGGGACGATATTTTTCACAAGGTGACTTTTTAACTGTTTTCTTTTATATAGAAACAACACCATCTGCCTCAGGGACAAATAGATTGAGAGGTTTAATCCAGATTATGGCTTTGGTATCACTGCCTCTCTCCTTTTTGGCTGCAGCTTCAGCTGTCAGTGTGTCCTTGGTCCAGCAAGCAGTCGGTTGGTTAACTGGTCTCTCACTGGACTCCTCTGCCAAGAACGGTGCCTGGGAAAAAGAGGCGTCAATTTTAGCTGAGGAACACACCATCCATTTCTATAGAAAACACCATGGCGTTCCTCATCAAGAGTATGGTCGGAAACCCCCTGAAGGGCATGGGCCTCGGAGGAGAGAAGGAGAAGACGGAAGAAGCCACCCCGTCCGACCCAGCTGCTGCAGCGGGCATGACACGGGAGGAGTATGAGGAGTACCAGAAGCAGGTAGTGGAGGAGAAGTAAGTCCCAGTATGACCCCCTCACGGTGTGGGGCAGAAACGGGGCCAAAGTTAAACTCTGCTTGATGCACGGCCGTGATTTATGGCCAATTGTTGATTTCAGTTTTTGATTTAGTCGATTTAAAATATTCAGTCCAAAAACCTGTTTTTTTTTTTTTTTAATGAAGACTTTGAAACTTGTTTTTCAAGTAACATTCTTATTTTACACCATAGTTAGGTCCTTGAAGGGCACAATTAGGCAAGGGGGGTCGGCATCTGTACCACCAATATTTAATTTGGCTTCATTATAGTCGATGGGCACAATGATATTTAGTGTGGCATTTATGTTCTTTCATTGACAGACATTTCTAATGTCTTCATTGTAGCTAAATTGCATTTGAATCATGTTTATTTATGGCTAAGTTCTGCACTACTGCAATGTGATTTACCGTTGTGTATATTACATATTTTGTGGGGACTTAATGATGGTTCATTAAGAAATGGAATGTGTATTTCTGTATACAAAAACTCATTCCCCTTCCCCCCTCCCTACAAACAGAGGACACACATAGATACACTGACAGAACGCAGCTCCAGGGATTAAACCCCTAATCTCAGGCCATGCTGATCAGCAGCTGATCTCTGAAAATGCCCACATTAAGGCCAAAAGGCATAACACTTGAACAGTAATGTCCGCATTTAACCCCCAACCTCAGATCTTACATATGGACCTTCACGATGGACTTAACATGTTCACTGCTTACAAGGAGTGCAGAAACTAGCATGTGAAGCAGAGATCAAAGGCAAAATCCATCACTTCGGATGGAACGAGTCACTTAACCGATTTATCTACGTTAAGAAGCCGAATATAATCAAGCATAAGAACACTCAGATGAGGGTAAAGCTCTCGTAATCCTTGCCACATAGAGCAAAAAGAATGAAAGTGAATAAATCCCATCATTGGCATGGGCTACAGCAGCGTATTTACTATGTTATTCGCAGAATTGGAGTTGGAAAAGGTATTTAGAGAAATGTCGGATATTCACTTCATCATCAAATTCATAATTTAAAATTTGTCATTTAAAGAATTCTCTCAATTATTACACAAGGACTTATTGGATTGGCAAAAAAAATCTACAAAGCTTTCTGACTCATTTTTAGTTCTTGGGGATTCAAGTCTTATCTAGTTGTGCAAAACACTGTGTCAGTGTCTGACACTCCTTACAAAAAGGGTCGAATCCAAACTGTGGAACTTATTTATTGCTGATTAAGACATATTCAAATATACAAAACGATATATCGCTTGCTGAATAAAGCAGCGCGAGTCGAGGGCATAAAGTGCAATGTAATATAAAAAGGACTGAGGGTGACACATATGGCAGAATGATGTAATATAGTATGTATAGTAATATATAGTCTTGAAATGAAACAAGACAGTGCAAATGGGTTAAACTATAAGCAGCAGAGTCTAAGTCAACAGCTGCTTTGGGCCAGAATTCAAATGTGGACATAGGTGGATAGATGGTTAAAGTGTCTAGCATAGTCAGGCTAGTGTAATCCCGAGTTCAGCAGATTACCAGTGACTGCGTTTGGGGATGTTGCAGTCCAGGCCCTGATAGCCTGGGGATGGATGGATTTTATGCCTGATGGTTGGCCTGTATAATTAGTGCAAACTGTATAATTTCTTTGCTACATTTTGTTGCATTAATGGCCATTTTTATTGAAAAATTAAGGTACAATGATTCTACGTTAGGGTGAAAAGCACAGGATTAAATTTATGGAAAGATTTACTGTTGAGCTGAAAGGTTATATTCGTTCATTAATGACTGGGACGATCTCCACATCTGAAAAATGAGTTACTGATGTATAAGATTTCTTGCAGGTGCACAGGGCAGTCTTGTTAAATCAGACTTAGCCAATAACTTTTCATCTATATAATTACTTAATTAACATTTTCATCAAAGTACTTTTTATCAGTTATCAAGCATTTATGCCCAGATAATTACTGTATAACCTTCATAACCTGAACTGTTAATGCATTTTCTCTAGGAGAATCATTAAATGATAAAGAATTTTATATACAGTACAGGCCAAAAGTTTGGACACACCTTCTCATTCAATTGAATGAGAAGGTGTGCCC
>JAODJW010000040.1:10059909-10076279 GCA_026777045.1 Hyperopisus bebe | reverse complement strand
ACCTTCTCATTCAATTGAATGAGAAGGTGTGCCCAAACTTTTGGCCTGTACTGTATATTCAAAATTTTAAGAACCCTTTAAGAATCTGGTTCACTTTTGCAGAACATAATAAGCATATTCTGGAAATTTTCAGAAACAAATCCAATTGTGCTGCAACTTAACATAATGCTTCATGTGTCTCAGAATAGACTTTCTTAAATCTATGTCTGTCCTTCCCTCCCAGGATGCAAAGAGATGCAGACTTCCTGCACAGGAAAGCAGAGAGGGCGACACTGAGGACGTGCCTGCGAGATAAGTACAGACTGCCTAAGGTGAGCGCAGGTCCATCTGTCGGGCGTGTATTGGGGGGTCTGTGCCATGCAGGTGTGGCTCCCATGTTGCAGAGGATTTCCTGACAAGACGGCTGGGAGGCGGAGTTAACGTGAAGCCCAGTAGATTAAGGGAACTGAAAGGCTTTTGTGTGTGTCCATCTGTGCCTCTGTGGAGGATCTCTGGGCAGCTGTGATCTGCTGCATTTAGACCTCTGCACTTACATCTGTTTTTGCAGGCATCTTGGCCACCATGCATTGCATTACATGTAGTGCTAGATGTGTGGAAAGTCATGGCACACACATGCACACACATGCACACACATGCACACACAGGCCCACACATGCACACGCACTTTCATTCACCCTCATATACTACGAGAAGTTTACAGATGCCAATTAGCTTAGTGGCACATCTTTGCACTGTGGGAAAAAAAACTGGAATATCTAGATGAAGCAAGAAGAACTGGCAAACTCCACACCCACAGAGAGGTCAGATTCAAACCCCCAACCCTGGAGGGTGGAGGCAACAGAGCTGCATGCTACCAGCAGCAGACATTTCTTATACATTGTTATTACAACTTTCCTCAAAGAAAAGCCAATGGGGAATATTTTAGCAGAGAACTTTTTCTGTAATACCTGAACTTCTGTGATCTGCTCAAATTATTTTCTTGCAGACATGCTATTGTTGGTACATGCTGACTATGCAGAAGTGGGAAAGGGATGTAATAAAAGCATTATGTCAGGAATAAGACCATGCAGTGCTCTCACCTCGCACAGAACAGGGGAAGGGAGGCTAGGGCTGCTGAAATCGGGGGCAAAAGTCAGTGCATACACTAGATAGGCTGCTGAGATATAGGGAAAAATGGATACAAGCGACACATTTAATGGAGAAAATCTTCAGTAGCTCATCAGAATTCTAACTGCTCTTCCCGGTCAGGGCTGTGCTTGACCTAGAGACTTAATACAGGCTGGAAAGGGTGCAAGCTAGGGCCAAGCCCCATGGGCAGGATCCCAGTTTGTCACAGAACATGCATTCATACACTATGAGCAATTTAATGATCATCAGCATAACTGTCATTGGACTGTAGGAGTAAAGCACACAATATATGGAGAATGTACAAACCTCACACCCATGGATTCAAACTTCCAAGCCAAGAGGTGTGATTTAACAGTGCTATCCACTGAGCCACCATGCCACGCATACAGGGATTCAGTATGTGATACCCCACCCTGTTACCCATTCCTTGCTAGAAAGCAATACTTGCCTGCAAGAAAAAGTATTGCTTTGACACATTGTGTGAAAAATTCTGAGAATATCATCCTGCAAGTGATTCAGTTGAAGAAATATCATGAGATTATTAATAAGGATGGTTTATTATGCTTTTGTAGTTGTTATGAATAATTTAGCAGTACCTCATCTTTCCTGTGGATTATGTTTATACCTACCGGGTCAAAAACGACCCAGAGGCAATCTTTGTACCCTGATCATGTTCAGCTTTCATAATAATAATTTTTATTATTAGTTTCTAATGTTAGGGTCATTTCAGGAAAAAAAAAACATGGAAAAAGAAAACAAGTTAGGGTTTTATTAGCAGTGCTAAACTCAGAAATGGATCATTTTTGACCTGCATGTCAACTTCTTACATTAAGAAAGTATTGACCAGTAAGATCTTTCAAGGTGATAATGATGGTGATGAAGATGCTGTTGATGATGGTGATGAAGATGATGGTGTGTGTCTCTGTGTACCCAGAGTGAGCAGGATGAGAACATGATCCAGATGGCGGGTGATGATGTGGATGTACCCGAGGAGCTGCTGAAGATGGTGGATGAGGATGCTGAGGAAGAGGAGGAGAAGGACTCCATCCTGGGCCAGATGCAGAACCTCCAGAATATGGACTTAGAGCAGTTGAAGGAGAAAGCTCAGGCCACACTGACCGAGATCAAGGCTAAGGCTGAGGAGAAGTGTCTGATCATGTGACGGAGCACATAGATCCTTATTTTAATTATTATTTTTTTGTTGACAATTTAAGTTTCCAGCCGTTCCTTTGGACTTTCTTTTTTCCAATCAACACTTGAAAACTTTTAAAATCTTATTCTATGCATTGCAGCTCACACTTGTTAGATGTTTTGTATGTATTGTCCAAATACATCATTTCATATATCATTTCATTTGTATATCATTTATATTATTAAAATCAGTCGCCCATAAACTTTTGACTACCATGAATTATTTAGCAAGGTATTATTAGTTATTTAGATTAAAAAAATAAACATGCTGAAATATACTGCCAGTTTATCACTCACTTTGGGTGTCTTTTGTATGCTTTAAAATCCTTTGTGCAAATTCTAGATAGAAACGTATTGTTTATATTGTGTTTCTACTTTACACTGACAGTATTGTTTAATCCTCAGATAATCCTGAATTACATTATCCTATCTTTCTTAGGTACAGAAATAAACTTTTTTTTATTTGAAGGTGTTCAAGTTTTGCAAAATCGTTCAAATGTTTTATTTTCTTAGAAATAATTGTCTGGCAGAGTGAAGAAATTTCTAATCTTGGCAAAACATATTCTCATTAAATAATATAAGCAATGGTATACTAATTATGTGAACAAAATTGCTGATTGCAGTGTATTTACTTTATGGCTGAGTGTCGAGCCTCAAAGTCATTGTTGGGGGGGGGGGGGGGGGGGGGTTTGTTTACTGGAAGAGATTCATCCAACCAGAGAGTTACTGCCTACAGCACAGTTTTAAGCAGCTTCAAACTCCAGCTGCTGCTATGAGAACTGCAAGCTGTGCGAGTCACTTTGGATAGGTCAGCTAATTTAGACAATGCATTTGACACAGCAATAATGCTGGAGTCACTCATACCCACTATTGTAGCAGTCAGATGGTGATTCTGGTTCTATTTTCTCATACGTATGTTTGACTCATTATTATCAGTATTATTATTTTAGAAACAAAAAGGTGCCAAATGTTAAAGAAGTGTCAAATATTAAATGTATGAATTTATTATCTTTTACAAACATACAAGGACAGTATATACAACGTCACATCGACAGAAACAAATAAAAACAAAATATTCACCTTTGTTTTGTACAAAACCTGAAAAATCATTTTAAAAAATGTAAAAATGCAGATATTCTAAATACAATACAAAATGTACATTTTAAATATCAGAATTTTATTTTTTTCATTTTAAAATGTTTTCTTTAAAAACATTTAATAAAAAAATCCTACTTTGCAAATCATTCCAGTACAGAAAAAAGACCATGTTTTCAAATGCTTATCTGCAAAATAAGTGGACAACAAAATATAATTTAAAACTATACATATCCAGAACATGAAATTCAATGTGAGAGACTACTGTTCACCAGTAAAGAGGTACAGTTCACCAACACTGCAGTAAAAACATTCACAGTGCTTGACAAAAATGAGTGCACATATACATCACCTTTGTTTGCATATTGAAACCTTTGCAGCAAATATGCTAATAAATATACAACAATGTTGCTAATGATGATGACGAAGATTGAAAGATGTGACACTGTGATATGATTTAACACTCGATGAAAGATTATAATAACAATATACTATTGTTGTACAGAACACTGTGTGACAATTATTTGTCGTTTATTTACTTATGTATCATTGTAGAAATGAAACTCTAGGCCATAATGTCAGATCAGTGCATACTATTTAAAGTTTATAACAAATGTTGTGTTTTTGACAACCTATATTGCCATTCTTGTTTTATATCATCATAAACAATGTTTCCCAAAAGGCACGACTTGCATTAAATACGAACATCCTAAATTAAGATGGACAGGATCTGATTTCATTCACTGTAAATTTGTGTTATGTACAACAATGAAACCATTGAGGCAAATAAAGGAATTCACAGGCATGGTTATGAGCTTTGATTTAAAATGATAAATGCATTTCATAAATAACAGACAAACCACTGAACGTATCTGTGTACTCTGCTTTAGGTATTGCGCGATATCTTGTGAAGATTCTCAGCTTGGCTAACGACAGCTCAAAAGCCCTGTAAAGAAACATTTGACCTGATGTCGTTTCTATGTAAATAGGGGGACAATGACTTTGAGGATGAATCTTAAAAGAGGACAGATCCAAAGTAAAAGGATTCACATCACTGTAACTCTAAACAACCAAACTGTACTGTACTCTGTCAAAATACACTTGCTGTTAGAAACTCCATAGAAATAACTGTAGCAATAACGTCCATGTAGCTGACGCAATACTGATCACGGACTGGGTAACCTATGACCTATTATGGGTAAGGTTTGCACACTGAAAATATTTTCACTGGAATGCACTGACAGGTACTCACAGATAGAGGGCAGGTTAAGCCCACAGCTGCTTACTTGAGTAAACCAATGAATTGTTTCTATAAAATGCATGTCATTTAAAGCTTCTGCATCACTGATCTCTTACACTTCTTAATTGTTTTAAATACCATTTAAGGAAATGCCAATCTAGAGACATAACACAAAGACAGAGACCACCTGCTCTGATTCTCCCAGGCTACAGTGTCCTGCTTGTTTAGCACTTCTTTAGCACTTATCAGTGGGAAGCAGAAGGTAAAACACTCTTTAAAATAATCTGCTGGGCCTTTGTTACCACCATCGGGATGAACATCTCCTCAGTACTAGGAAATACCTAAAAACTGTACTTAAAATATTGCTGATCTGTGAACAGGACAATTGAACAATGAGTAGTGGAGATGATTTTGTGATGTTGTGGAGATGATGTTATGAAGATGATGTCGTGAAGATGATGTTGTGAAGATTTTGTGCACAGGGCAGGTCCATGAGATTGAGTCAGTCCCATCAATTAAAAAGCTTATACTGAATATACCAGATGAGTGAGATTTTAGATACTGAAAATAAGAAGCGAAAAGAGACAATATGTGAGAACATATACTGCACAAACCATTTTTTACGAACAAAATGACTAGACCCTGTTATGGCTTTTTATTCATTTAAAGCTCTCCTGTAAATGGTTGTTACCAACCATCCAGGCACAATGACTGGAAAATGCAGTGAAGAGTGGGCAGTATTATCAAACGCTGTGCAGCTTGAACTGAAAATACCACACAGAGACCACAGTGGAGATACCAATATACAGTCATATTCTTCATGTTCCATTTGGAGAGAAGGCCTTCCAGTTTTTCACTGTCCAAGAAGATCTCCTGTACTTTCGTAAAAGTTTTCCATTGACTTGTTTGGTGTTTCGTTTAGCTTTATCCCAAAAATGCTACTAGAACCTCAGTTGACTTAATTTTCTGCAGAATATACAGAACTTCCCTTTGTATCGCTGTCAAAAAATAATATTTAAGCAGTGCTAGAAACCCATCCTGTGTTTTTGTTTTCTCATCCCCCGTATCTTCTGACTCAAAGTTCATTGACACCAGTTCATTGACAACTTTTAAGTCAAACGAAAGACTGGTCTCTCGGGCTCTAGGCTTGATGCGGGCTTCAAGAGGACCAATCAGGAAGAGTCTCAGTTTGTCTTCACAATCAATGGTGAAGAGGATGTTTGGTCTAGCTTAAACCTTTAAGACAGCCATTATTAAACAGAGGACCACCTGAAGTCTTGGAAAACTATGAATTCAATGTCATGTTACCCCTTTATAAGACATTAAAAAATCTGGGCTAATTCAGACTGAGCCTGTATACAGACAATTTAAAATCTCGCCTTTCCCTGATGGGTTCTGACATAGAATTAGCAGAACAAGTACTGCAAAAAGAACGTCTTGCATTATGCGCGAGTCAACTCCTTTCATCGAAGATATTTTTGGTCTGACACAGTGTTATAAGGAGAATATAAGTCACTTGAGGCTTTGAAGTGAAATAAGATCACATACAGTGAGAAGGGAGTAAGAAAGCTGAGACGAAAGAAATGACCAACAACCCAATTGATAAACAACTGACATAGACCAGTTGGATAAGAGAAACCTGCACTGGGAAGCTATTCCTGCTACACTAGGAGGACAAGCGACCAATTGGCGACAGAGATGAGAGGGAGGGAGGAAGAGGGGAGGACAGACAGATGGAATGTGGCAAATGTCAGAGCAACGCCGTGTTCAAGTCAGGGTCGGAGTCAGGGTCAGGGATCAGGTGGGGGGCATGGGAGAAGGAAGACTCCTGGACGCGGCGGTACTCCTGGTATTCCAGGCGAAGGGCATTGAAGCGGGCCTCAGTGAGAGAGTGGCCATATGGACCCCGTGGAGGGGGAGGCAGAGGTGGACCAGGCCGGGCAAAAGGGCCTAAGTGGGGCAAGGCTGGCATGTCTGGAGCGGGAGGGATGGAGGGTGAAGGAATGGAAGCAGGTAACAAAGGGGGTGGGGAAGAGGGGAGGGAGACAGGAACAATATTAAAGCATCCGGAGAGAGACAGACGTACAGACCGTGTGGCAACAGCAAAGTGAACATTCAGGCAGACTATGACCACAGCGTCGCCACTTTACCTTTGCCTTGGAGCTCCCTGAAGCTGACAGCGGAGTGAGGTTGACCTCTCAATCGCTCCCCCCTGACCCCTCCCTGCCCCCCATAGCTGTGGGTGGCGCTTGCTGCCCCTAGGGTGTTGGAATCCACTCGGAAATCCACTTCATCCCATTCATAGCTCTCGTCTACCGATGTGTTTCCCCTTGTGGCAGATGTATAAAGGCATTTATTGTGGACATTCTTATTAAATTCAGGTAAGTAATCAAACATTCCTACAAATGTTCTGTATTACCCTTCAAATAAATGCAAGCTGTCTTTAAACAGATTGACTGTCTATACTAATATCCAAGGAGAATCCTGCCAATGGATAACATTACTTCTTGTAAATCCCCCAGGCATTATTACGGTATTGCTTGTAAAAGCAGAACCTCACCTTTTGGCTGGCCTACTTTTGAGCATGTCTGCCATGAAATAGTGCCTCTTAGTCTCCTCTGTTGTTTCTGGGGAGCTGGGGAAGGTGGGGGTGAGGGACAGGGACTGACGGAGCAGGGCTTGGGTGTAACAGGGCCCCATGCTGCCCCTCCCGCTGCTCTGACTGGCATAGCTGGCCCTCCCCTCTTTCCCATCTCTGCACTCCCTAACGTCCAACTCAACCTCCCTCCCCATGTACCATTCAGACTCCTGGTGGGCAAATGGGGCGGTGTAGGGTGAAGGCCAGCTGTAGCCCCGGGGCAGGAAGGCTCTGTGGGGTCCTTGTTTTGAGTCAGGTGGTCGCAGATAGTCCCTTCTCACCGCAGGCCGTGGTGGCATCTGGTGGCCCGGGTATTCATGAAGAGCTGTCCTGTGCTGCACAGACCTTAGGGCGTCCTGATAAGTGACGGGCCAGCGTGAAGCATCAGGAAAGGCGGTGGCCTGTCGCCGCGGATCGAGACAATGCACTCTGCCAGAGGCTAATGGGTATGGCTGATTCTGTGGGTCCTTGGCTAAAGGTGCAGCAGCCAGCTGAGATGGGGATGTTAAAGACATGTTTGCCAGAGGAGAGCGCTTGAGGTCAGAGTGGCTTTGCGGTCGGAATGGGACAGATTCTTGGTGAAACTGGCTTTGTCTGGAAGAGGAGGAATGTGCAGAACTGCGTCCCAAGCTTAAAAACTTGATTTTAACATCAGGGTGCAGGAATTCATCCTGGTAATGTTTTTCATAGCTGTAATTCTGAGGGATCTCTGAATGTTCCCATCTTTGCGATCCTAAACTGATGGACTTTTTTAGTTGAGGACAGGGCTGCCTTGCCGTATAGCTCGATCTGCTTGGGCCCATGCTCAATGACTTCTTCATGAAGTGTACTGGTGCTGGATACCTCCTAGATGCCTCATTATTAGCACTGCAGTCCTGAGTCTCACGTCTTTGGGTTTGGGCTAGCACAGGTTCCTGTCTCTTTGTAAGTGAATCAGGGGCGTTAGATACAGAATCTGTGGCAGTGATCACCAAAGCTGACTTGGTAGCTTTCTGCACCTCCAACGTTGAGTTTATTTCTGTAAGATGTGCCTGTGACTTTTCACAATAAACCTGCTCACCTTGTTCTTCCAAACTAGCTAGCTGCCTGGGGCTTTTGTCTGGCATCGTATCTTTCACTGTAGAGTCCTCAGGTTTCAGAGCTGAAAATCTTCTATCGTCTTGGCCTGAACCTTCAATTGTAGTTTCAGGGAAGTTGTTCTCTAAAATGACAGTGCATTGTTTACTTACTTCTCTATCAGAGTCATGAATTTCCCAGTGCTTCAGAACTACGTCAGGTTCCCCTCGTAAAAGATTACCAGACCTCTGCTCTGAGCTTGCTGAAGTGCTACTTTCATCAACAGGGTCATCTACACTCATCTCAATGAAACCAGGAAGGCTCAGATATTCCAGAATTGCACTTGTCTGATGTAGAGTTTTATATGAATCTGACATTCTAGCTAAAGAGAAACTTGACTGGTCTGTTTCATTTTCTGTAAGAGTTAATGGAGACACACAACTAGGGCTATCACTATAAAGGCATTTATCGCTCTTCCGTGAGCGTGTTCTGACACCCTCCTTCTCAGACTCTGGCGACAACGGGGATACACTAGGTTTGTCACAAGCTTTGTTTTGTCCTCCTTTTTCCCCTGCTCTTTCTCCAGCTTTCCGGAGATCATATGGCAAGGTTGAACTTTCAGAATGACACTGTTCTCTGTCAGTGTCCTTGCCTTCAGCTCTGTCTCCAGTGTTTTTTAGGGTAGAGTTAGAGTTCTCCATATAAGGACCAAAGCTCTTATGTGCTTCCCTCTCTGTACTGAGGGAGGCTGACTCCTGTAATAGTTTCACTTGTTCATGACATCTTGGTGCTGGACATGAATGTAGGTTCCCTCTATCTGAATTAGTGACTCTTTCATCAGTTTCTTCAAAATTAAACTTTTTGCTGATCTTTGTTACGGCTTCTTCTGGCACCAGCCTCTGACAGATGCTTTCCTCCTCTACCTCCAACCTTCTCTCTGGACACCTTGACTTAGAACCCTTTAGGTCTCCAGGAAACATGGGTGAGCCACCTATGTCAGGGGATAAAAGTGACAGTTGGGTGCACTGCGTAGCTGGGGACTGGGAACATTCCAGAACCGTGGAGTTTTCTTCAGCTGCAGGAGAAGCTGACCACTGGGACATCAGAGGAACCTTTTCTGAAGGACTTTGAACAGGCACCAGGCCAGTGACAGAGCTGACAGGACTGATGTCCCAGTGAATGTACGATGAGGATGTAGAGGTTTGTCCCATGGGGCTGCTGGTGTTCCCAAAATAGCAGCCTTTCCTGTTGTCAGATAGCCTGCTGATTCTGTCACTTTTTGGACGGAGAGTGATATCTTGTAGTTTCCACACAGGTTCCTCTTCAGCTTCCATCTCTGTTTTCTGTGGTTCTTTTATCTTCTCTTGAGCACCCCAACTGCTTGTGTACCTTTCCAATTCCTTCTCCATTTCTTCTCTTTCCTGGGCAAGTTTCAGACACTTGTTCAGGCTGTTGCTTTCACGCTTCCAGTCTGTTTTTGACCTCAAGGACCCAGTGGGAAGGCAGCTGGAAGGGCCATATCTCCTCCTGTCCTGTCTCTGTTCCACATGCCTGGCTTGCTTTCTCAAGGTCTGGAATGGGTTGTCCCGACAGCTGGAAACACAGTACTTTTTCAGTGAGTCACGAGCTCTTCTTTCGCTGCTGTCAGAGTAGAAGCTGGTTTGGTCCAGCAGTCCTTCTGAGTAGCCCTGCTCATCATTTGAGTAGAAGCAGCCATGTTGGGAAAAATTTTTGGCCATGGCTTTCACACGTCCAGGAGATTGTTGAGACTTGTTGTCTCCTGGGATATCCACAGACAACACCACAGGTCTATCCTTATTCTCTTCTTTCTCATAAGATGGTGAGTCAGACCTTGGAGAAACCTGTTCAGATGCCTTGGTGCTTCCTGAACCGCTTCCGTCTGCTATGCATTGTGGGTAGTCTTTCTTCAGGCTTTTTTTTATGTGAGCTGGCGTGGATCCCTCCTCGTAGGGCTGAACAATAAAGCGTCCATCAGGGCCACGGGATATGGACTCCAGGGCCAGAGCTGGTGGGGGCTGGCCCCCAAAGTGACTTTCGAAGAGGGTGTAGCGTGGAGGGGGTGAGGAGCTGGATAAGAGCTGCTGGCGTTGGTCCTGGTATTCGCTGCGGCTGCCCTTGTCGAAGGACGAGCGGACTGACTGGGAGGCAGAGGAGCCGGGGAAGAAGGAGAGGGGAGGACAAAGCTTCATCTTTAAGACACTATCTGGGCTGTCAGTAGGCGAGCCAGCTCTGTGAAAGGGAAGGCGGGGAGAAAAGAGAGGAGAGAGAAAGCGAGGGGATCACACAAGGTAAGGGGAAAGCAGAAATAGGTGAGATCAGCCAAAGTGCTTCAAAAAAGTCAGAAAAATCTCTCACCACACCCACAATCCTACTAACTAACCCAGTGTTGGTCAACCCATTAGGCCAACCCTGCTCTCCCCCCGAGGCAAGCTCCACCAACCCGACACAAGAAGCATGAAGAGGCACTGGGCACGAAATTTGCCTGGGTGGACCACATGGACAGCACAGAACTGACTCATAATCATGGTTAAGACCTCATTCAAAGTAAGAGAATGTTAACTTCTTTAGAAAAGCAGACCGAAGAAAGTATATTAAATCTGACCCAGAAGCATGTAAATTGAATAGTCAGCAGCACAACTTGAGCATGAGCCTATCTTCCTATTCTTGTTTAAATGCCACATCATTAGTTTAGCAAAAGACCGTATTTCCTATTGCTATTGATGTAATGATGGTAGAGAGGGGAAGGGACAATCCCCAGCCCTAACCCTAACCATCTGCCTTCCGGATGTTACTCTCAATAATGGACAAGATGGTTGTGAGGGTTTGGCGACGCGGCCCAAGCTGAGAGACACAGGAGAGACAGGGGGACACTTACTCTGGAGGTGGACTCTTCTGCAGGGCAGTGGGGAGATCTGAAAAGGTGGTCGGGGGCAAAGGTCACACAATGACACAAATTACAAAACGATGCCAGACCAGGATGACATCAACACAGGTCCAACTTAAAGACACTCAAGGGTGACAAAGGACACAATGATAATGCTTCCAAAAAAAGCTGTCAGGCCCAGTCTTTGAGAGCTGTAACATCCCTGTGTCTTATTTGTATACACATTATATTTATATAAGTCAGCCAGCTTCTCACTAAGCAAGCTGCGGTATTTATTGTTATACTATTAATTCAGAATCTTCCACAGGCACAAGATGTTACATTTGCGTGCACAATAGCATACAATGACTTTTGTGACAAAGCAATTATGGGCCATGATGGAATTTTTTGAGCTTGTCTGACACATTGAGCAACAACAATGGACATTAGCTTGCAGCTAAATGCAGTGAGAGGAAATGTAACTGGTGACATCGTTCTAAAAGGTAAGAGCTGGAGCTCCATGCAGAAAGTTCACTGCTGTCCATGTTCTTTTCATGCAGAGCCGCAGAACTCGTTGTTGAAGGATGAACAAGTGTAATACTCTTGACTGTGGTAACCTGAGCTAAAAGCTAAGGCTAAAATTACCAGCTCTAAAAGTGTAGCAATTATGTCAATTGCTTCAGAACAAGGTGCTAGCCCATTGGCTGGCACAGAACACTGTCCAGCCCACACCGAGGCTGTTGTCTTTACCGTCCCTCCGCCGTCGGCGCCGTCTCTCCCTCCTGTGGTTCATGATACATGCTGTCGCCAGGGACAGAATGATGGCCACAAAGAGGAAGCAGACCCCTCCCACCACGCCGGCCAGCAGCGGCTCAGGGATGAAATCCAGCAGGCTTGTCTTTGCAGGATATATTTCCATACCTGGAAGGACAACAGAGCTTATCTTCCAGGGATATCTCAGTTTATCTCCAACAACCACAGGGATATCAAAGATATCTCCATCGCAGGAATAATATCACAGCTCATCCATTGTACTTTCAATCACATCCTATCTTATAGCCCATCTGTATTGACAAGAGCAGACAGCCACGATATTAGTAATGAAGTGAAGTGTGACCTTCTCTTTTAATCGTGATGGCCGTGCGATAGCAGGGGTCTTGGTAGAGAGGTGACCTTACCCACGGTGGAGACGTTGACTGACTCGCTGGGCTCGCCCACCACCTCATTTCGGAGCGACAGCAGCCGGAGCTCATAGATGGAGTCCTGAAGGAAATGGAGGAGGAGGAACCAGGAGAAGAACTGAGTGAAACACCATAGTAGTGTCTCACACCAAAATGACTAATGTGCAGATGGAGAGTATGCACAGGGGCGCTGTAATGCACGGGCTTACCCGGGCTGAAGCCTAGGGAGCCCTGACCGTGTTAATGCACCTCTGAGTTTGCATACTTGACATGAAATTATATCTCTGCTAGAATCCGCTGTGAGTTCTCCAGAGAACAGCACAGTCATAACCTGGGTGCCAAAGGGAACCTAACAGAGGAATTACATTCCAGGTGTTACAAAGGTTCTAATCCCTTTAAATGCAACATTGTTGTAGTGTCTTTATAATATCGCCTACTCTTAGGCTGAGCTGTCCATCCATGCTTCACAACAGCTTACTAAGCATGGACTCCCTGGCAGGGCCACTCAAAGTTATAGCTGTGCCCCTAAATAATTCTACCTAATTGACCCCCCCCCCCCATCAGTCCAAAACTACCATTATCCATGCTCACACACTCATGCACCCCCTAGTGTCTGTGCTGCTGAAAGTCTTCCCCTTTCTCCCCCCTTCTGGGTGGCCCTAGTCACTGGTAGCCTGAAGCATATTCTGGGCTACCAGTGGGTGGGAGCAACAATGTGGACTGCCTGGGGGTCCGCAAAGATGGGGTTGGGCAACGCCACTTTAGGCAATGGGAGGAACTTGAGGAATCTGGAAAAAAAAGCTCCTGTGACCACAGGCAGAACATGCCAAACTTCATGTACATGAAGCCGGGGAAGCAATCAAAAGCTATAGCCCATGAAATATGTGGCACAGTGCCATCTAGTGGGCCACTCTCACCACCCTGAGCATAACACATTTTAAGTACATATTAAGCATATAAAGCAAACACATAAAAAGTCATTTAGCAAAAAACTCAGATTTTACCTTTAATAAACCTTGTACAAGTATCTCACTGCTGTTTCCACTGATGGCCCCATTGAGGATCCTCCACTCGGTCTTCTCCTGCCGTGCCTGCAGCATGAAGCCGGTGATTGGTGGAGACTGAGGTGGGGGCGGGACCCACTGCAACAAAATGCCTTTTGAGGTCTGATTGACCAGCAGGAAGGATGGCGGGGGCAGTTTTGGTGCTGAAGTCATCACTATGGGTGGATCTGTAGGGGAAACTGGCAGTGAAAGAACCAAGGAGAAAACAAATTAGCAGATGGCTCAGAAGACCAGTGCTACTGGAGCATAAACGGGGTAACAATCGTGGAATCCTGAACACTATCACAGCAGCTCTGATGTGAAAGACCTTCTCCCCCATTGAGTAAGCACCAGATCCTCCACCGACATTCCAACTCAGTCAACGGTGATACTAACCCAAGGTTTTGACCGTAATGATTTCACTGAAAGGACCTGACCCCAGCTTGTTCTGGGGTAGGATGCTGAACTGATAGTTGGTGTCAGGAAGCAGGCCAGTCACCAGGAGGGATGAGTTGGACGGGGGCACGGGAAGAGAGGTCCACTCGTGCTTACGCCTGGATGCCTGCTTCAGCCTGTGCATGGAGAGAAGGGGACAGGGAGAGTGAGAAAGAGATGGAGAGAATGAGGGAGGAAGAACAAGGCATGGCTCGACACGACACAACGCTACCCAGTACTGCTGAGCATTTACACTATGGACCAGGACACTGACCACACAGAGAACTTCTGAATGTAGCCTCCATCAAAGCCTGGCTCCCATGACACATTGGCCTCATGCACGCCTGGGATGATGGACACTGAGGACACACCGTGGGGGCTTGTGCCTTGTAGAGAAAGATGATACAAAGAAGGGGAGGAGATGAGGAGAACATAGAGACCAACCTCGAATCCTCATGACTCTAATGTACTAACATGCCTGGGGTTCTAGTAACCTGCAGAAAAGCCTGGAAACCTGTTTGTGCATACACCGGTAATCCTCTTAGTGTGTTACTTACGAGGTCTGAACTTGTGACTGACAGGACCCTCATGGGGTAAAGGTCCCTAAGAAAGATTATGCCATGTGTAGGATTTACAGTGCTGTGTCGAAGTCTTCTTCCATAAAAAAAGAAATTGCAAAGCTGTACGTAGTCTGAGGCTGCTAGAAAGAAGCTCCCGACCTCACCTAGCACGAGGAGAATAGTGCTGGTTGTCTTGGAGGCCACACGGTTGGTGGCATGGCACTCCCACTCCCCCTGGTGGTCCTTGCTGACAGGACGCAGCACTAGAGAGCCATTGGCTGCTACAGTGTATGGGGAGCGTGAAACAGGACCCACCTGGGGAAGAAGAAGGAGGGTATTATTCGTTAAAAAGACACTTAAAATGGACATTTTATTTAGAATTAAAAGAATCTAGAATTATCAAAGGCATCAAAAACACAGCCAAAATATAAAATCAAGCACAAGTAAATTAAGGTAAATAAAATTCAGGTATCATCATAAAGCCAAGAAGCTCAGTACAGTGGTGACTGCAGTTCACGAATGCTGTGGTCTACGAACAATTTGGTCCACTACCAAAAAATATTATTTGGTAGGCTTGTGAATGAGTTAATTGAATTTCAGTGCTTTCTTAGGGGAAAAATTGCCTTGGTTCGCATACAAATCATCCATGCTAAGTAAGCTGTGTATCGCCTCTGTGGATTTGATGAGAACGTACCTTGCTCCAAGTGATGTTAGGAACTGGATCTCCATTGGCCTGACATGGGATGACCAGGTCCCGACCTACCTCCTGCAGGTACTCAGCACGGGGTGTCACTTTAAATGAGGGCGGGTCCTGTCCACGTAGTTGAGATCAGAAGCAGACAGCAAGTCAGACTCATTCTCTGCAGACCATCATCCAAGAGCTGCTGGAGCAGTTAGGCATACCTGCAGAACCACAGAGGTAGGGTCCGAACGGCCCATCGTCCCATAGCTGTTATAGGCAGTGCAGGTGTAAACGCCCACCGCATTATCGTTGGCTGTGGCCACAAACACGGAGCCCTCTGAGTTCACCATCCAGCCTGGGTACTAGGTGGAACAGGAATCGAACTTAGTTGGTGACAACAACAAGACATACTAACAAATAGCCTAGCCAACAGAAAGTAGTTGTCATTTGGTATACCATGTCAAGGTCTAGGACGTCCCCATCTTTGGTCCAGTTGACATAGAGCATTGGGGGCTCCGCTCGCACTGGGCAGGAAATGACCCCTCCCATCCCTGCGGGCAGGTAGGTCTCCCTAGGCATCCGTACCACCTGGGCAGGGTCTAAAAGGAAGCCAAAAGGTGGAAGAGTAAATCAAACAGGAATGTTCATATAGGTGCACAAACATAGAATGGGTCTTATGATGATAATTTTACTTTTTTGCCATTTGTACAAGTTCGAGTACAGGTACATCCTTTCATTTTCACACGTCACATTTAACACTCCAATGAGAGCAATGCTTGGGGCCAAAAATGGAGGGTCAGCAAGATACCCATTTACCCCTGGAGCAATATTTGGGGCTAAAGGCTTTGCTATTAACACCCTACAGGGTACAGGTAAACAACCGAGTCCCACAAAGCCACACTCTGTCCATTCTTACAGGAATGGCAATGAATATACCATTTTTCCTGCCCTAGAATCTCTGTGTGTGAGATATCTCTGTGTGAATAGTGCAGGTTTGTGTGTGTGAGTGTGTATCCTGTGATGTACTAGTATCCAGGAATTACCCTGCGTCATGCCCTGTAGTACCTGAGATAGGCTTCAGACTCACCACAGCCCTGCACTGGATAAATGGTTAATGACAGATGGGTGGATGGATGGACCTCTGTTGTAATATCCCACCCATTCATTTATGTCCATTGTAGTGGACATTTTGTTTTTGCATATATCTTTTCACTGATGTAAGGAAACGTATTTATTC
>JAODJW010000040.1:10030291-10045881 GCA_026777045.1 Hyperopisus bebe | reverse complement strand
AACTCTGCCACCCTGCCATCACCATAGAAACTTTCAGCCACTCCTACACACTCAAAAAAAAAAAAACCACTGAGCAAATGTTTGAGTGGGGAACACCCCAACCCCCCCAAATTTAGCCAGGGGGTCTTCCCAAGCACTTCATTGAAAGATAACATGGCCTTTAAGGACCCCCTACATTAAAGGACACTTTATCTGACAAAGAATCTTTTCACTCCTGTGGTCAGAGCCGTCTCTGTCATGTAAAATGCCTCTTTTTCATTTCAATGAAAATTGCCAAAACTCTCTATCTGTTTGAAATGTTTTCTTGGATGAAGATTGGAATAGATTGCATTGAACTGAGAGCCCATTTTTGGACGCTACCATGATAAGTAAAGACCTATGTGTGTGTGTATTACTCACCTTTGTAATCTGGGTGCACGCGAGGGGTGTATTCTCCAAATTTAATGAGGATGGGAACGTTGTAGCCCAAACGGACCCACTCCACCACGTGCAGCGGGAAGAGGTGTTGGGCGGGGCCACTAGCAGAAGGCGGGGCCAGGCTGCAGCCTAGCTCAGCTGCTCCACCCACTCTGCCATGAACCAGCGAGTCAGCACCCTGGGACCTACCTGTGGGGGAAAATGAGTGATGACGCCATTACCTACGAGACAGAGGAGAGCACACAATTTCCAATAGGCCCAATAATAGTTAATACATATCAGCACAGGAACCCCAAAGGAACAAACTTAAAAAGCAGCAGCAGTTAGAATCGGTGGTTCTTTAAGGGGGTACCTTCTAGACAGAGGGATTTGGGTTTGCGCAGATGTGAAGCCTGATGTTTTACATCAAGAACAGAGAGGACGGAGTTTTCTCAGAAACCAGGAACGTCATCAGAAAGTGGTGTGTGCGCAGGCAGCAAATATGTGGTCTCATTTTCTTGGTCGAGTGCCACCTCCCGGGCAGCCAAAAGAAAGAGGACCTGACAGAGAGCACTCCTATATACATTTGCACGGTCATTGAGACCTACAGTGTAAATGACAACAGGGAGGCTCTCTGCTGCTAGCCTGTTAGCGCAAGTGTTCCGCCATAATCTGGGCCCCTGCCTTGAGTACCCATTACATGCTGATCCCGGATCAGCAGACCCCGTAGCCCTGTCCCCCAGGGTACGCACATGGCCCGTGGCCCAACCATCATCCACCTCCAAAAAAAACATCATTCAGCAACGGCGTTATACGGAAATCATACTGATCCAAATCCGGATTTGCCAATTTTTTTTCTTAAGTACTGTAAAGTGTAAGATCCTACTCATGGCCAGTGTTTTCTCCTAATGACAGGGTCCCCCCCCTGCCTTAATTCCCCCTGAACCCCCCCTCCCCCAACAGTGAGAAGCAGACAGAATGACTCCACAGCTCGGTGTGGCCTGTGTCCACCGGCTGCCAGGACTAAAGCCTTGGATTCTCCCACTGGCTTGTGCATGTATGTGCGTACAGCTCTCCTAAACCACAAAATCTGTTCATTTAAGCAGTGAGGCCAGGCCAAAGACACGTTGCTGTGGCTACTGGCTTTCGATATTAGGTATGAAATATGCAGACACGGCCTCCAGCGTTGGGTTCCAGCCAGGGTCGGGTGACTTTCATGCTGGTGTTCATCCAGGCCTCTTCCAGCGTCTCGCCGTTTGCCTGTACGCACGTATGGGTCCATGACTGTGCATGTGGCGATGTGACTGTTTATGCTACTATGTGCTTCAATGTATCTGTTTGTTTATGACTATATTTTTGAAGGTGTGAACCTGTTACTGAGAGTGTGTGTGTTTTGTTTATTGTGGCATATATGTGCATATATCTCTCGTGTATGTGAGTGTTTCACATTTTTTACGCATATGTTTTCTTGGATATTCCCATGCGCACGCCTGCCTGTTTGCGTGTATTTTTGGCTGCATGTTTACAGCCGAAAGGCTGTTTATGTCTGCATGCGTGTGTTTTCTGCCACCGTGGCTCGGCGTTCAGCTTGCAAGGGCAAGACGGTCTCTCTAATTTCCACCCTGACTGGAGTTTAATACTTCTGGAAGCACCGCACACACGGCCCGACTGCCAGCTAATAATCACTTGCAGTTGCTTGTACTCCATGCAGGCTTTCAGTGCTGTGCATTCAGCAGGAGATGGAGCATTGACCAAAGAGCTTTGGGTTCAAATCCAAGTACAATTACGGCCGCAAGGTACTTGCAAAATGGCACTTGCCCATTAAGAGCCAATGCAATAACCAGCTGCGTAAAATTGTTTAAAGAGAGAAGAAAGGAGGAAGATTAGATGTAGGAATGTTACAAAGGGTTGTGAGACGGAGGGAGGGATGGAGGGAACGAGGGATGGTGGCAGCACTCACGGAGGAGGCAGACCAGGGTAACAGCCGTCACGCCCAGAAGCCAAAGTCGCCTCGGTCCCATGGCGCTATCAGACTCCTTCATGCATCGTCCCCGTGTCACCTGCAGGGGTGTGAGACAGAGAGACGTGAGAATCAGTGGGGGGCACCCGGCATCTCCATGCGCCCACCAGAGGCAGATTGAGACGCACACCTTAATTTATCCTGATGTTAAAAGGGTGCCCATTTCATACCCTGGCAATCATTTGTGCCAATCACAAAAAGAGGGCAGGGACTGCCTGTGTTCCCATTGGCTCACCCCCAAGATCAGGGGCCAAGGTGGGTGGAGACTGACATCCCAGAGATGTACAAGGGGACAGGAGGCAAGACGTGCCCGATCATGCCCACCTGTTTGCATGCCATTGCATTCAATGATATGAATCACGTTCCAATAGTGAACTTATCCATCAAAGCATCCAACTTCCAAATGCTTTTCCAGTACAGAGTCACAATGAGCCAGTCCCAGCGATTATGTGCTGGAGACACCTTGGACGGGATGCCAGTACATCACAAAATAACTATTTTTATTATATCAATGTTGTTCAAACTGAGTAAAATCCAAAAGTGCATTTGTGGGCTATATAGTCATGCATCACATAATAATGGGGATATGTTCACAGATATGTGGCGTAACGTGATTTCGTTGCTGTGCAAACAAACATCCTTGCACACCATGCACAATAAAGCATACTGGATTACTTTTTTAAGTAGAAAGAGTATGTTGTAACATAATGGTAAAAAGTACAGTGTAGTAAATACATAAAACAGTTACATAGTTGTCTATCGTTATTAAGTACATTGTACATGCTATACTTTTATAAGATTGACAATTTTGTTTACACCTGTTTGTTTACACCAGCATCAGTATTGAGTCATGCTATGACATCTCGACAGTTTTCAGCTCCATTACGATCTCAGGGAACCACTGTTGTACATGCGGTCCATCGTCGACTGAAACGTCAGTATGCAGCGAATAGTTCAATGTAGTTAGAGAAGAATATTGTATGTTTTTCTTGGTGACCAAACTAGGAAATCCACCACATTCACCAATCGCCAGCCACCTCAATGTAAAGACCTCTGATAGTACAGGTACTGACGGCTACAGCCAATAACACAGCATAGAGAAACCAAGCTTTGGGTGTGGAAATCAGTGAGCTTCATGTGATGTGTGGTCTGGCTATAAATGCACATATACTCACAACACAGAAAAGCACTCGTGCATAACTCTGAGAAATGCACCCTCATGCGGAGAAACGCACCTTCGCTACAAAAAGGCAACCAGAGCATAAAGGAAGCCGCAGTAAAAGCAGGTCGGTATTGAGTAACACATGTACAAACATGACCCGCATCCTTAACTACTATTAACTTCCTCCAGCCTCCTGTCGCACAGCCATAACACCTGTCCAGGTGTGACACGTGAGCTTGCCTGCAGACAAAATTCCCCATCTTGTCCGGTTTCCATGGCGCCAGGACAACCTCTGTAGGCGCTTTTGATGACTGCGGGGGCTGCGGGTGATCCTCCATTTATTACCACTAGACACCACATTCAGGTTACTACCTGCGGGCTGCACCACACTGTGCACGTCCTGTCCGTCTCTGTGGGTGCCTGGGGACGGCTAGAGCACCGAGGGAAAATGGCCTGTGCTCTGTTTTATTCTTGGGGTCTTGACACTGATTGACAAGGCAGCTGGTGAGCAAAACTCTGAAGGCATCTTATCACTGTAGACAATGTCATCGCGATATCTTACCACCTGCTGCCCAGGAAGATGGACTTCACGGGTTGATCTTATTTCAGCCCTTACCATGCCTGGGGAGATCGTGCCCTGTCACTCAGGGCACAATCCCTCTTCCGTTTCATAGCTGGCACAAGGGAGGGGAGAAAGGGATTCTGGGAAAAAAATCCACCAACCAATCGTGTCAGGTTCATTGAAATACTGAAGAATGGGTTAGGAATCATCAAGTAACTAACGGAAAGTGAGGATTTTAAACATGGGGATATAGGGGTTGTGCCGTTAATGGCTATGAGGGGCGGTGGTCAGCATTATGGGACACTTGGTGGCTTTGCTGATCTATCCCATGATTAACATGTCAGGAGAACTGGAGTATAATCCAAGATTAAAAGGTCATAGAAACTGAGGTTTTGAGGCAGGCTTAGCTACATGCATAGCTTTATTTCTATACAAACATCAACATACACAATTCATCTCAATTTTAATTTTACTGCGCATTTTCACAACATTACATTGTCTGAAAAGCGTTTTACATTATCCCTGCCCGAAAGCCCCAGTGAGCAAGGGAGAGGCGACAGTGGTAAGGAAAAACTGCCTAGCAGGAAGAAACCTTGGAAGGGACCAGGGTCAAAGGGGAGCCCATCCTCCAGGGGCCGGCAGAGGAAGTCAAATGATACACAGAAAAACTGCAGAGCCACCTTCCTAAGAAACAGTGTCTTGTCTTTCTTTTAACACAGAGCAGCCAAAGGTTTCGCAGGTGATCTCCCTCAGTCAACCATCTTCCTTATCTTCACTATGGGGCCAGCATACAGCCGCATGAAGTCTCTTTATAGAATTAGCTTCCCTTAGCTAATACGGATTGTACTCAGTGATGCTACCTTTGACCTAGATGTACCTTATACCTGTCAGGCTAAGTCTGTTCCTCCTTAGGCAGCCGATGAGCTTTTGTGGGGAGGCCGTATCTCCACACCCTCCCTCTAATCGTTTTATGGCATCAGTCACTGCGCTCACTAGGGGCCAAACAGACAAGACTCTGGCCTGCACGCCGGCACGGCGCTGATGATGTATCCAATCCAGCTTATCTTTCTGTTTAGCAAACATCTCCATCCACTCTGGGCTCCCATTGTTCAGTCACACACTGACACTCCAGCTGATATCATCCTACAATTCCATGCGCAAATTCCCAGGGTTTCCCCCAAAGCAACCGAAAACTGCATCATCCAGTTACGGAGAACGGTATATACTCCACTAACTATGCGCATGTTAAGGCTTAGCAAAGTCCTATGTCTGGAGATCCTTTCCTAAAATACTGGAATATGTAACGACTTCTTGGAAACCAAGAAGGTATGAATATGTGGTTAGGGCAGGCCTGAATGCGATCAGCTGCTGCAAAAAAAAGGAACCCAAACTGTTCGTAAATCGCAGAGAACCCGTTCATGGGAGCTGGAGCCTAGGTCATTCCCACCGGTCAAACTTTTCGTTAATTACCATGCACCCTCCTGTTGACACCGTGGCACGAACAGAAGCTATGCGGCACAGCTTGAAGACACATGAAACACCTTAAGACCCATCTGTTCCATTAATTCCTCTACTAGCCAGAAGCCTTTTTACATTCCCCGAATGTTCTTGAACTTCTGGTCCTCAAATAGTTTTAATAGATTCTTGCTTTGCTAGAATTTGTTGTGTAGGTCCTGCTACACTCCTGCATACATTTGTACCTGGGCATTCAATGGAAGCTCAGCCTAGTTGCACTTATGCCTAGTTCACAGCATGTATGTTGGCAATGTGCTATTTGCACATTATCTGTGTGAAGGTGAAGGCCCGTGAGTGTGACACGTATGTCGGGTGGCCGGCCCTAGTACGAGAGTGTTAACCAGACACAGGCAGGGACATAAACAGACCAGGCAGGTAAGCAGCTGCATGATGCGGCAGGTAATCCTGGATGATCCAGCCTGGGGCAGAGGGAACAGGGAGATGGGGAGGGAGGGAATGAGAGGACATGGGAAGGACAGGGATCTATAATCCCAGGGCTAGCCGGCCTGCCACAGAAACAGCACATACACTTAACACGCGGTGTTTTGGTACAGCTACGCTAATCAGAATCGGAATTCACTGTGTTGGCTAGGTACACCTGCATGTACCCAGAATTTAATAATTTAATAAATCAAGAAAATTACTAAAAATATGAATGAAAAATATATATAATTACAATTAAAAGTATTAGCAATAGTGCAAATCAGTACAGATTACAATCAGTTTAATGAAACAGTCCCATAAAAAGGTTAATAGAATGCATCCTGAAATCCAGCTTCTTACCACCCGGATAGATATTACTCAACGCTACTTTTTAAATAACATCTATCTCTCAGTCTATAATGTTCCTGGATATATGGAGGTACTCTGAGAAACAGCTTAGCTTATGAGACTCGGATGAGAACCACACCATATGCTTTGCAAACAGCAGCTTTTCCCAGCCAGACCAACGCACAGCCCAGCTCTGCGGGTCGTTCCGGTCCCAGCTGCACTCTGACAATTGGTGGGAAACATTTCAATTAAGATTCTCTTCAATCCCTGCACACATGTAACCCTTCCTAGGGTGGCTTCCCACGAATGCCACACAGACGGAGGCAACAACGCCGCAGGTGATGCAATGGTGCCTGAACAACACGGGCGAGTAAAAAGCATTACTGATATACACATATTGGCATCATGACATAAGAAAAATGGATGTCAATAGGCTGATAGCCAACATAAAAGCACATTTTAAAGTGTCAGGCAGGGACTGAGTCTAAGATTCGACCCTTGGGGGGGGGGGGGGCTAATGCCTGAAGCCTGAGCCATACTCCAAGGTGGATAGAGAAGAGCGATATGAATTTTCGAGCCTAATGGCCACTGAGACGTCCATCGAAATATCCGAGACATAGAACCGTCCTGCAGGCCCCTCCCCCCTCCCTACCCAGACGAACCATGAGACCTTCGCCACCCTCTATCACATTATCTCATAAAAGTCAGTATGGTAATATTTCAAAAAGGACATAAACGTTATGACCCAGGATACTGTGGGTGACTTTCAGAACATCCATACAGAGGGGGGAGTGATCAGGCTGGCCTGTCTGCCTGCCCCCCCCCCCCCAGGAATCAGAGAAGCCTGACCCTCACGTAAGCCGAGCAATGCATGCTGGGGCTCCCTAAGACTGCGCCATTAATTATCCCATAAGACGCTTCTGTTTACTAAGCTTCGGCGGTGGCTGCTCCCCAAATTGACCGCCCACGGAGATTAACTTTGACTTCCACGGGGAGGGGGGGAGACAATGGAGGACAGTCGGTGACACGAGACGTCACAGACGCGTCCACCTGCTGTTCTGCTTTCACCTTCTGAACCCCAGAAAACACTGGGGAAATCCTGGCTTTGCATAAAGCTGCCAGACAGCAGGCAGTGTGTGTGTGTGTGTGTGTGTGTGTGTGAGAGAGAGAGAGATAGAGAGAAAGAGAGAGTGTGCGTATATGTGTTGCGTGCATGCGCAGATGTGAACCCTTGTGTGTGGCAAGAGCTCAGCACACAAACAAACGCACACGCACGTGAAGTAAGGGGAGGGGTCATTCTTCCTTAGCTGAAGCCCGACCTCAATACTAATCCATGGCAGTTTAGCAGCAAGTCTTGGTCGGACACACCAGGTGTTTGGCATAAAAAAGGGGCAACAAATAAATAAAAAAAAGGAGTTCTGGAAAAGTTTTAGTGAGCTCTATTTGATACCTCTTTGTAGCGCTTTAAAAATATCTTTTTCAAAACATATCACTTTTATTTGCCAGTTGTAAAGGGTGACTGCAGACGCTTCAGCGATAACCAGAGGCTTCATGACACGTTTATTTTCCCGGTGCGTCCGCGTGAGCCTGGACAGACTGGGAGAGGGGGGACGAGGGACATAAAAAAAAGACAAAGAGAGAGAGAGAAAGAGAGAGTGCCGCGAAGGAGGCAAAGAGAACGGGAGAAACAGTCAGAAAGAGACAGTGCGAGACAGAGAAAAGACCGAGGACTAAACGGAAAGAAACACAGAGACATAACGGAGAGATAGAAAGGAGGGAAAGGGAGAGATGCGGGGAGACAAAAGGAGCTGCTTGCACGGGCGTTGCGTGTGCCTGCATCGATAAAGGCAAATGCTGGCTGGCAACTACACTGCAATCTGCCCTCGCAACCGCAGAATCAAAAGGGATCCCTCTAAACCCCGGCATTTCCATTATTTCTCCTAAAACACCCTAATCATAGCAGTAAGCAGCCTGTTACTTAGAGGCACCGAACTGATGGTTGCAGGTTCTAGGAAGGGCTCTGCTGTTGTACCCTTGAATGAATAACTTTAGCCCGAAGAGTTTCTGTAAAACCACTGCATGAATTCGGAAAATAAATTTTGAACATTAAAAGTAAAAAGATAATAACAACAGTGCGGCGGTTTAGCATATTAGCCTGATAAAAAAGGTAATGTCTCGGCGCGGGATTTTCTTGATCTTATCAGTTCACTGGTTCTCACATGTAAGATTTGTTGTCATCGCTCTAAAGACCACGCGTGTGAAACCAGGACCATCGGTACAAACCAAACGTCTTCCATCTGTTATACGCCTATCTAATATATTTATATCTAAATGTCAGATTATCAGAATGTTCAGTTGGATGAAATCGTAGCTGACGATGACGACTGTCATTTATGCAGGGAAAAAAAACTTTTGTTTACACTGGGACCCAGTTGTTAAGAATAAACCTGGGTCAACCTGCATGCATTCGCGACTGGTCAATACCTTACTAGCCAGATAAATAGAGACGATGCTAGTAGGACTTTATATTGTTCAGGCGGCGAGCATCTCTGCAGCGTTTTAGTCTGTGAAGCATTCAGTTTGTTGCACCTTAATGTCTCTCAAGCTATTGTTCACCAAGTAGCCTAGACGGTCCCACAAATAATACAGCACCGATTTTTGTTCTTAGTTTGAGTATTCAACCCTAGTTTGATTATGACACCGGAACCTTCGCCGAGTAGATAGCACTGAACTAGTGAGAATGAGGTATATAACCAGAAGGATGTTTGTTCCCGATAGAGATCACTCGAAATATTACGATCACTGTTAAAAACGTCGCGATCTCACAATATAATCGCGATGCGGTGGCTGCTTCGATCAAATAGAAGAAAGGAAATGATTGTTTACCTTGTTTTAGGCACTTTTCCGAGAAAATCGAAGTGGTTAGTCCATTGAGAAGTATGTTTATCCTCTTTCTTCTGACGTCTTCATCCAAGGTGTCCTCGTCAGGAACCGTACTAACATATACGCAGGTGCATTATTGTCTACAAAATAATAAAATCGGACCTTCAGCACAGGACGCCTATTCTTCCACAGCCAGAATGCCAACTTGAGATCTATATAACATTCAGTTCGATGTTGTTACTAATACTATTATTTTATTGTGCAAATAATATATACTCGTGTAGGCTAATCGGACACAATGAGTCGGACAGTCCAGCACCAGAGCTCTTTTAATGTGCACCAACCACGTTTTGAAAATTTCCAATTCTGTCTTAACCAAGAGCTTCCATCCATTTGGCAGTACATTAAAATAATTCTTATTTCCTTGTTCCGAATTTTTGAGCTCCAATTACTGCCAACTTCATGTAGATGGGGCGGCTTTGTAACACAAGTAAAGCTTGTCCTCTCAATATTTGGCCAAATACACACACACCCAAGAAAACTATTTAACTATCTAAACATATTTATCCTCTCTTGCGAAACATTTGCGAAAATCCAACGTATCAGCTACAACATATCCCCAAAGATTTGATTACAATAACTTTTTTTTTAGATTCGTGGAAACGCCTTTTAATTTCATTGACTAATACGACACATGTTTACACGCTTGAACATTACCTACCCACAACTCAGACTGTATAAACAGCTTTGGCATGTGCCGGAAGCTTTAGGAAATAATTTCCAAACTCAAGGAGAAAAAGCGTGTCTCGCAGTTGATCCCAAAGCTGTAGGTCAAGGTAGACAAGCCTGTGATGCAGGCTGATCAAAACTGCTATAGATTAAATTACACACTCCATGGGTCCTTCTTGCGAATAGGAGTTGTGCAACTTCACTTCCAGTAGCGTTTTTCTCCAGTATTTTTTAAACGATCGATAGTAGGTGTGTGATGGTGACACGCGATGCTCCTTCGATCAGTCCCCACTACCACTTTCTTTCTCACACGCAAACACCACCCTTTCCGCGCGACGCACCAAGTAACGTGCTCAGATGAAATACACACACCTCCCCCTTTTATACATGCAAACGTGCTCTCTCTCTCTCCCCCGACTCCCCCCTCTCTCACCCCCTCTTTCCCGCACACACATATACAGGCATGAACACTAAAGTTTATTTCGCTTTATTCTGACCTAACCCCCACCCCGCCCCTTGCTTAACCCGGACATTTAATTGCCCTTTAAAAGGACAGTCCTCTTTAAATGTCACCGTCGTTACATCCTTTAAGCCTCATGTTCCCATCGTTGCAGTATCACTGTATTTCGTTTGTTGCAAATGTGAATTATTGTTTTACCAGTGAATAATAATCTAAACTTCCCCATGTTGTTATTGCACGCCCGTTAAATTATAATCAGAACAACGTAACAAAAAACAATAGATTTTCTCAAGGCATATAATGAAAAAATTGACATATATTATCACTTAATATAATTTATTAGAGTATTGTATTTGATCAATAGGCCTATACAAAGTTATTAAAAAAAGTCAATTGGCTGTGGTTTATCGAACTTCTAAAATGATTTTTTAAAAATAAAAAATACATTTAAATATTTAGTTGAATTGCGTACATTGCTAAAATTAAACAGCAAAAAAGCATGTTACGCATTATTAAAATGGTGATACCTTTCCCGTCCATATAACCTTAAAAGACACCGCAGTATAAATATTTTTTCATTTCAAAGTTCCTGCACCACAAGAGGGCGCCACCCGCTCCCGGGAATTAAAAAAGCTGTAACTTCATTGTTTATATTCCCTGAGTTACTGGCACGTATATATAAACATATTTAGTGCATGCAGGGGCGCCGCTAAAGATTTCGGGCCCCATGAAAACATGTCATATTGTGCTTCCAACCTAAACCAATCCAATGATATTCCATTTTTTAAGGCCCCTGTCATTCAGGGGCCTTCGGAATCGTCTTAACCTGCCCCCCACCCCCTTTTTGACGCCCCTTAGTGCACAAGTGGCATTTCAGCTCGGTAACTTGTAATTTTGATATACAGTTTTCACACGTTTCATGCGAATTCACAGCATGCAATCAGTATGTTGTCCGCATATTGTCTCAAAACGAATGAATAAATAAGGTGATAGAATAACATGGTATAGAAATGACGAGAATTACAAAACAGCAGTATCGGGTAAGTTAACACAGCAACACCAGAATAAGTGAAATAATAGCAATATTTCAAATTAAAGTAATTTTCTTTACCTGACATATTCTATTGGTAAAATAATAATAAAACTCCGATACATTATGGTAACGTAGTAACCATCCTCATCAGTGCCCGGCAGCGCTATTTTACGCAGATGGGCTACAGCTTAAGTAAAGCCTTAAGGAACAGGGATGGATCTACCGTAAAATACACTTTGAATATATAATTAATTTAAACATAAAAGCGCACTGCTTCCCTGACATCGACATATGCCAGTTTTTGAAATATTTATTTAAATATTAAAAAGCTTTCCCTGAGGATTTGTTAGTTTGAATAATAGGATGTGTTACCAGTGAAAAACGGATATTATCTCTCTTATGGCTCGTGTTTAATAACATACAGGTCATGAACTCTCACGGAACTGAAAATAGGGAACAGTCCTATTCTTACAAGGACAGAAAACGACCAACATCGAGGAGTCATTTGAATGGAGTTGCAGAGGTCAGGAGAGGCAGACAACAGCGACAGCCGCAAAGCGCCATCTTTGACATTTCCCCCGTACGCTTCATTAAGCAAAAGGCAGTAATGCTGGTTTAAAACGTACGAGCCGTCCACCGCTAGCCAAGGACATCATAGTATAGTTCTATTACTTACATAAGGCATGATTTAAACCTATTAGGCAGAGGAACCAAAGGCTGGGAGACTATTCCTTGATTTAAACAGAAACACAGGCAATTCGGAACCTATTTTATGTGTGTAGTATATTTTATTAGGAGAGAGATGATTTCTGGAGGCAAAATGAATGAAAATGGTTCAAATGCATATAGTAATTTGGAGCTTGCAAAAAAAAAAAGAATCTGGATGAATCACAATGCCACATAAAACACATCAGCCTACTTTTTCATCTGTCTTCTTATTTCAACATAAATTTCATCAATTGGTAAATAATTTCAGAGGCAGGTTTTTGTCTCCTTTTAGATTACTTGCCTGTCCTGACTATTTTAAAACCTTTTTTATCTTGCACTCTTGTTACATTTCAGAAAGCAGTAATATCTTACTCCCCACAAACTGAAAAAAATAATTCCTAATGTAAACACATTACTGAAAATCACATTGAAATTCTGCATCGTGTTCATGGCTTGTTTTAATCCCTGGCAGTTTTTTCAGAAACATGAATTATGACAAAAGACAAAACTAATGAGCTTGTAAAGGCCAAAACATATATTACTAATTTGCATCATACATGATGAATTCCTTACGTAGTTGACAAGATATGCTGTTATGAAAGTTTTTTTTGTTATAACTAAGTAAGCCTTCATAAATACCTAATACAGGCCAATACAACCACTGCGTGTTTTCCACTAAACCGAAACAAGCAAGTACGGTTTTGTCATTTGAAATTTTAGATGACAGAGAATTACAGTTTAAAAAGCAGGCAGCTGACTGGCAAAGAGCCGCTCAAGGAAAACATATTTTTGGGTCGCCTGGCTGGTATGTCACTTTCAGTTTCTGCTTTCCATTTTCTAAACACCACCAGCATGTAATTAGAAAAATAAAACAATTTACACCCTCTCGTTATGATGTTCCCTTCCGTTCAGTAACACCTATTCTCATAAAGATAACCTGCAGCATAAGGTGCTAGATCACAAGTTAGCAGACGATTTTCCCATATTGAACTTCACGTCTGAAAAACTGAGACCTTTTAAGGATTATGACTGACCAGGGAGGGAGTGAAAGGCAATGATTAGAATAACAGGAAACATTCTTAAAAATCAGGAATGTTGCTTCACTTTATAAGTTACCATACCAGCATAAACATGAAATGTTCTTACAGGCAGATGTTAAGATCTGTCAAAAGCCTTTCAAAAATAAAAGCAAAGAAATAAACCTGTTACTTTAATGAAGACTCCTCCGTTTATTTAGAGTCAACTACATGAACTGTACACTTTAATATAGCTTAATTTATTCCTGGAGAATATCACTGGACAAACAACCTTGAGATTAGAGCTCATTCACAATTGCTACCACTACACTATAGCTGCCATAGTAACTTAAGTGTACTACTTTCTTTCATTGTTCAAATTGGAAAATCATGGTTCTATGACCTTTAGTTGACCTACGGAAGGAGGTACTTAATTGACAACAAAGCCTTTGATCGTGTTGATAATGTTACACTTTGGAATGTTCTCAGGAAAAGTAGTATCTCACTGTCCTTAAGATACTCTACACTATGACCATACCATGTCAATTCGTATACGGAATGTATAATGACAGGAGGTGGACCTGAAGCAGGTAAGACTCAAGACTGGTGGAAAAACATCATCAACCATGTGTATATATTACACAAATATATACATAACCATGTGTATATAGTGATATTACATTTACAGTAGAAAATGATGGTCATGACCAAAGTAATAGCAGCTTTGGGGTTAATGGTATAGACATTAAAGTTATAGACCACTTTGGCCTCCAAGGAATAGTCAACCACAAAGGAGCCAGGAGTCAAGAAATACATCACAGACTTGCACTTGGCAGAGTTGCAATGAAGGATCTAGGAAAAAAAATCTTCAAAGGAACTAATGTTTATCTAAGAAATGAGACCAGAAATGTTCCAACCATGTTATTTCCTGTAACTCTTTAAGGAGAGAAAGCTGAACAATGAAGATCCATGAGGAAAAGAGTTTTGACACCTTTGATGAAACAATGGACAACAACAGTTGGATGTGTAATCAATAAGGCAGGAACTTTCACTTGCAGTAAATAAAAAACAATTGACTCCGTTTACAAATGATGATGCTAATTCCTGCTCCAACCACTTATTTGCTCTTAAAAAAATACACTGGTATTTAAAACATAAAATTTCTCTTTCTTTGGACATAATACTCTCCAAACAGACTAGTTCCAGAAATCTAATATGTCTCTTGAAGCAAAACAGCATTCTGGTAATAGGTGATTCTTGCTACTGTCAAGCCAAGAACTGCCTTAAATGGACATTGGACATTTAGTCATCAAAGTCAGGTATGTCTTCATAGGAGTAACCGCGGTAACCTCTGGATGCATAGTAGGCAATCCGCAGATGGTAGAACCCTGGAAGGAAAACCAGGATTCCGATGATGAGGACTGGAACAGTGCGGTCTGGGTGCTGGAATAAACAGGATTAAAAGGTAAGATGGGGAAACACAAAAAAACAGCCTGGCCAAACAAAACAAAACACTTGGGATAACGGCTTTCACAGTAAGGTGTAGGAGCAAAACCATATATTTGCACACAAGCTTTGCCTTGATTCAAGCTAGGGAATGTTCTGTTAATTCCCATATATTCCCATTGTTAATTTTCCATTTTGGAATATTTCCAAAATTTCCCACCTGAACTTCCCATGGAATGGAAAGATTCTGGAAATTTACCAGCCCTTTGCACCATAATTAGTGCAGAACACGTAAACATTTTAAGTTTACTTAATATTTATAAAAAAAAAAAACTCAAACTTTAATGTTGCAGGTTCCAAGAGTGCAACTGCTGTTTTTGCAAATGTACCTGAGTAACTCACCTCAGGAAATAGTTTGATCAATTTTAGATACAGAATATTTGGAGAGAATCACCTTTTAATTTATCAAATGGAAATGCAACATGCTACTTATTATATTAACATTATTTTTTTTTCTACAAAAAAACATTCTAATTCATCATCCAGACTTGCTCAATGTTTTGTATCTGTGTGCACTGCCAGCATTTACATCCCCATGAGAATGCAAGCAGCAGCTGGAAGAATGCCAGTCACTACTGGAAACCAGTAACCTACAGGTGTCTGAGAGAGCAATGACGCTGAGCAGTGGCTGTCAATACTGTTACTAACTGGGGTTTCCAATACGATTACGAAGAGGAGAAGAATAGCGAGTAACAGACCAACACCAATGGATCAGGCAAAGATACTAGTACAGTAACATCATAAAGAATCAATAATACAGATTTTTGCCATTTTTAATACAGATGCTGTTGAAAGTACCACCTGTAAATTAACTACAGAATGATATATA
>JAODJW010000040.1:9982115-9998117 GCA_026777045.1 Hyperopisus bebe | reverse complement strand
GCCAACGACGACGAGGCTATGCGCAGCCGTACGCACTTCACCCTGCGCCTCCTCAAGTTCTCCCGCGAGAAGAAGGCTGCCAAGACGCTGGGCATCGTGGTGGGCTGCTTCGTCCTCTGTTGGCTGCCCTTCTTCCTGGTGCTGCCCATCGGTGAGTCTCTCCCGCCACCCTCAGCGCCGTCGTTTACACGCCGAGGCCTTGTCCATTCCGCCGTCCCGGCCGTAAATACTGTTCAGAATAGAAAAGTCAGTGCTGTGTTTTGTTACTCAATTTAACTTGTAGGATTGTAGGATCATAGAAGACTCTGTGGGGTTTCCGACTCTTAATAGTTACTTTTAAAATACTCAGAGAGTTACTGTCAAAATACTCAGAGAAAAGCTATGTTTTATTTGTAACACTGCAGACATCCTAGCTTAGGCAGGGATGCTGATGGATAACCGGGGGTGGGGGGGTGTTTAAAAACACCACCCCACCCCCCTGTACTTTGTGAAATGCTAGAATTACATTGCTTTTTTTAAAAAAAAAACAGAATGCTGAATACCACAGTAAAATATATGGATGGTATGATGGTATGATAAAGATTAGATGCCGCCCAAGCTGACTAGGGATATAGCAGTAAAACTCCGTGTCGGCTAATTGTGCCGCCGCTGAATAGCAGAATGACAGATTTCCGGGACATTGCGCATCATTCGCAGGTGTCAGGGAGCTGCTGTCAGTTTGCAGGAGATTCCCGGAACTTCCGGGAGAGCTGTGATGTCTGTACTGAGTCATTCATGCGTCTTTTGTGATTTTTGGCTGCTTCAGTAATTATGTAAGTAGACAGCTCATGTCCTTTGCAGCCTCCCATTTGTGTGTGTGTGGAGCTTGCATGTTCTCCCTGTGTTGTGTGGTCTTCCTTCACGTATCTCTGGTCTCCCATGGTCCAAAGACACGCAGTAATGCTAATCGGTGTCTCTGAGTTTCCTGTGGCATGTGATTGTGTGTGCAAGCGGGTAACGGAGGGAAAGGGGCTTTAGGATGCTATAATTACGCGTCAGTTGATGCACAAGATGCAGGGGTTCGCTCAGCCCAGGCAAATGAATATTCTATCATGGACGGAGCCGGCTGGACTGGCCCCCATCATGCTATATGTTGCATCGGCAACTTCATTCAGCTTCCCGCACTCGTCTTTCATAAAGAAGTAGAGAGGGAGCCTGCAGGTTAGGCCCTTGGGATGAAAGCGTCTGAAGGGTCATATAGGCCTGTGAACATACCGTCTGACTGCTGTCATGAAGCCTGCCGCCTATGTTGTGGTGGAAAAGCCAACAGAGGTCTCTGTGTCTAGGCCTGTGAGTGGACTGTGCTCCACAGTGACATATGTGCACGTGGCTTAGTGTCTCTATGTGCTTCGTTTAACTGGGAACCTAACAAGGGAACCAAAGTAGAAGAGCCAAATCCGGGGAATCCAGTCTGTTATACTCAGCTTCCAAGTTTGAAATACTCACAGCAAATTGCATATAGAAATTTAATCCACATGGGTTGAAGTTCATTTGTGTAGCTTAAATAGCTGTTCTGTGGATGATTCTGGTGAGTCATTTCTCACGGCACAGTTATGTATGTCGTTGGCTTGTGTGAAAGCAGCCCGCTAACTTTTCCATCCCCACGGAGCTTTTGATTTGCCCGCAGCAAGCCGATCCTCACCCCCCCCACCCCCCACCAAGATTCTGCTTGATGGTGTAGGGATGAAAGCTAGAAGACGCTGCCCACGTCTCTCTGTGTCACGGCGCAGATGCCGGGAAAACACAGGCCGGCATCTACTTCAGCTGTGCTCCCACTTTTTGCATAGTGTGTTAGAGTCCGACCTGGGGTGCGTGAAATCCACGGATTAGCTTTCGCCAAAATCGGTACTGTCTCTTTAAAGAGAATGGAGCGAACAGGGAGCAGGAGGGAGACCCCAGAGGTGCACAAACAAGCTTGGTGTGATTTTCTTTTCCATTTCACCCAAAAACCACATCCGTTTTTCTTGTTTACTTTCTGGCTGCATGGTGGTGGTTTTTCCTGGTGCTCTTGATAACAGCAGACCTGTGCTCTCTCATCACTGTCTTCAGCGTGATTCGGCTGTTGTTTGGAAGATTAAACTTTGATTATCGAACCAACACTGAACATCAATCATGATAACATTTAAACAACAGTACATTAATTACAAACGTGGACATCCTGCACAATATCGATCTTCCTTTCGCACCTCCATTGATCTTATACAACATGGAAAAGCCGGCTTTGTTCCAAACAATGCCGTAAAGGGGAGGAACTTAGGATGTTTCCAAGGGTCGTTGAGAGACTAGGGCCCTGAAAGATTTAGTGTAATTTGGATCAGTCTGGGTTGGGGGCCCAATATGATATGCTTTCATGGGGCCCAAAATATTTAGTGGCATCCCTGGATCCAAGTATGTGAGATATTTTATACTCATGCTTCATGAATAAGGGACATGCGGGAGGGGCCTAAGGTGATTGACAGCTGACCTACACCAGTGTGTTGAGAACTGACCCACATGTTTTTTTGACCCGGAAAAGCGACCCAGGCATCTGCCAGACTCCCCCCCGTCACCCAGCTCCCGTGGCCCCAGCTGCTGACATCCAGGATCAAGTCTTTTTTATATTACTTATGGTCTTTTATAGACACTATTATTCTTGAGTGCCACTTTTTATTGAAGGGATCAGGGAGTCATTTTCCTCTTTTCTCAATAGTGACATTCTGGATTTTTCAAAGCTCCCTGTAAAAATGCATGTAAATCATTGTAAAGTCCTTTGTGCAGCTTGACAGATGATGCGAGTGTAAATAAGGCAGAACATTTCTCGCCTTTCCTTTGAAGGCTGCTTTGAGCTTTGTCTAAACAAAGCAAAAAGGTAATCTGACTTTTGACCGATTGGATTTACCCTTCCCAAATGGCCCCGTTTCATTTGATGCAGACACTGTGGGTGTTTAATAAGGGGCCTGCCGTTTTTGACAAGGTATTAAATGCCACATGCCAAGATTTAGGACATGTTGGACATGAGATGGAGGAGTGGTCGACGTGAGCAGGTGGTCAGCGTGAGCGGGCAGTCGGGTCGGCAAGAGCGGGCGGTCGGTGTGAGCGGGCGGTCGGGTCAGCAAGAGCGGGCGGTCGGTGTGAGCGGGCAGTCAGCGAGGTGCTAACAAGCTCCTGGTCGTTTCTGCCTCCTGGCCTCGGGATGGCAAGCTGTCTGGAAGGACGTCGTGAAATCGATTTAAAGTTCTCGTTCGCTTCTCCGTACATTTCAGTAGGAAAGGAACCCCCCCCCCCCCCCCACAACCCCTCATAAACAAGTCAAACCTTTTAATTGCCCCCCCGGAACCCAGAAGCACCTAAGAAATGCCACTGCACACAAAGCGGCATTCCCTGTCATGACAGCTGAGCGAGTGATTGAGAGGATGGGCTCTTCCAGGACTGGGGAGGGCAAAGTGGGGGGCAGTGGAGTAAAGGACTCCATAATGGCAATGGGGGGGGAGAAGAGCCCCAACCTGGCGGAGATCCATGGCTGTTCTTAGCACTCAGATCAGCATGAGTATTGAGTTAGATGGAAGACCACCAGTCCTACTCCACTGCTAAAGTTTACTGCATACAGGCCAAGGTAGGAGGGTGAGCTTTCTCTCGTCAGCCATCAGTGTCAGTAAGAAGCCTGCATAGATGCCTAGATGTCCTCCCGCCCCCCCCCCCCCCCCCGGAAACAGTGTGAGCCCGGTTAATGCTCTCCACCTTGACAGCTACCTGATATCGGCACGACAGAGACAAACTGGCTCCTCCCCCTCCCACCCGCATCCCGCAGGACATCAACCGGTGCAGCCGGCAGATCCATCCGTCACGGCGGGAGTGAGGAATGGTCCACAGGAGGAGAGGGGTGCTGGCGCTCCGGCTCTTAAGTGCCGCTCAGAGTCGACTCAGAAATACCGTCACTTTCCTGAGAATCCTGTTCCTTTCCCGTTATTACCCACATTATGTTTTATTATTGTGGACTGTATCTTTTCTACAAAATTACTGGAATGTGAATATAGCTGATTTGGTTCCCTGTTTACATAATGCAGGCCGCTGCATAAGATCGACCCGAAGAGGGAAATTAATATGATTTTATCAGAAATATCTTGCAATAATACAAACTCTTTTTCTCCATTCTCTTTTCTTTATCATGTCCTTTTTGTCTCTTAAATGCCTCTGCAAGTCAGATTTCTTTCGTCACAGTAAAATATCCTGTGGGATGCTCGTTCCGGGTCCGCAGACAGAGCACGATACAATCATTTGAGGGCCACCTCTGATTTTGCCCCATTTAATTACCTTTCCATGCCAGACAGAGGAGGTTAGATGGCAGCTACATTTAAATGAAGCTGGATCTTCACTGCCATACGATATTCCCTTGCTGTCAGAACCTCTGCAAGTTGAATTCCACCTTTATGTCTAAGTTAGCACTAAAATAAATTACGGACAGTCCCAGAATTACAACTTGGTTCTATTCAGACGGAACGGTTGTATGTCGAGACAGAGGTATGTCGGAATAGGATAATCACTGTAGGAGGGAGAGTGAGACGGGGAGATGCGTGTGAGAATGACGTGGTTGGCTTAGCGTTGTTAGCGATATGACTGCCCAAAATTTATTGTTACATACATTTTCTTAATTAACAAAAAAAAACTTTGGTCATATGTGCAATATGTGTGAGTTGTTGTAACCTTCATAGTTTGTGAGTTGGGACAATCTATATACAAATTGTTATATTTGTTTATCCTTAATAAAACATTATACTTTTGAGAAATATTTTATACAGCTACGAGTGACATGTGAAGCACTCATATTTTGTCTGTTTTATTGCAGTCCAAATTAATATGTACATACTTAAACATATTTAATCCAACGGAATAATTTCTAGAAATTATTTCCAACATCAGCATTTACAGCATCAGCATTCTGGTTTTTAAAATTAAATTTTCTTATTTTGTTTCAAGTGAATACTATAATGGAATACAAATTTATTATGCTTTGAATGCTCATAAAGTATATATTGCGTAAACTTTTTTACCACTTTTCCATTCGTGGATTTTTTAAATTCCTGTTAGGCACTGGACAGTTGAGTGAACAATTGTAAATGAAAATATAAGTCAAATAAAACAAGTTTCCTTTATGACACGGAAAGAGTATGTAACAGTGCATGTCTGACATCCTATTAACTGGTTGTGTGGTGATGGCGTAGTCAATTCTAGGCCGTCATAGAACTCTAAATGCACTAGTGAGCTGTTTCATCCTATGAAACAGAGCAGTACTTAGTGTCCCTTGTAGAAAAAATGCATTGAATTTTCTCTGCTGTTATAACTGCTGGAGGAGGTTGCTTTGATGAATCAAAGATATGACATTTTCTTGCTAATAAAGGTATTCAAACGGTGAACATGCTGTAACGTTAAGTGAGTAACATACAAATGTAGCAAATCTCAATGTGTGCAAAAACGTTTGACTGGAGGTGTACGTCAACCTCATCTGACGTATATTTTATCCATAAAATCAAGTAAATGAGTCTAAATGATCTTCATGTTGATGCAAAACTATACTATGTCTGTAGAAATGCATCAGCTTCACCATTTCAAAACTTTCTCCTAAAGTCTCCCCAGTATTTGTAGCAACCATCCAGAATACACCCAGCGTTTGATCCACCCGTATTTGGCTTAACAATAAATCATTGAATTACTTAACTAAATAAGTTCATTAATTGTGTGCTGGTATTGAAATGTAATGGATACATGGAACGGCAGAGATGCCCCTGAGGAGAGGTTTATGAACCAAAGCGCTATTCATCTAGTTAATGTTAAATTTGTCTCACCGAATATGTACTTCCTCCCCATATAAATATCTCTGACTGCCTAACATTTTTTCAGTGTACTGTGTATATATATATAGTATGATGATGTACACTGTGATAAGTGATACACTCTGTAACACACTGATAGATGCTAATGTTCCTCTGTCTGTGCCTGCTGCTAATTAGCCATCTTTCTATCTGTCGTACAGGTTCCATTTTCCCAGCCCACAGACCCTCAGAAACTGTGTTCAAGGTGACCTTCTGGCTGGGCTACTTCAACAGCTGCATCAATCCCATCATCTACCCCTGCTCCAGTAAGGAGTTCAAGAGGGCCTTCCAGAACGTTCTGGGCCTTCAGTGCCTGACCCGTCGGAGCACTCCTCGCCAGTGTCCAGGCCACGGTCGTGCCCTGAAGCCCGGTCCCACTCCGAGCCCCGCTCAGGCCCCCGGGACCCGGAAAGGGGCTCAGATGGCCCGGGCCCGCAGCAAACGTCTTCTGATGGCCTGCAGCTGTGTCCGGGCCCCCCCCCACCCACAGGTCCCAGCCCACAGTGTCACTACACCTCCCATGTCCCACCCTCCTACCACCAAGGTTCACCAGCTCTCCCTTGGCTGGACTGGTGAACCAGTGTAGGCAAAACGGAGTTAAAAAAACATCAAAAAAATTCTGATCCTCGGTCTTTAACACTGGAGATATAATGAAGCAGGTTACACCCATGCCAGAGTATTTCTGAGCAATGTCGGCTTCGACGTGATCCAATGCATGAAAATAAAAGGCTGTGGCATACAAAATCCTAGGATGGGCTTGCTGTTGGACCATCAAGAGGGTACTTAATCTCACTCGCCTCAGGATAATTTCCTTCTCTATCGGCTAGTATAGGTAGAGGGTGTCAGCTAAATGGCAATGTGAACATGATAGCCAAGCATTCTGGTCACATAGACAAGAATATGAACACCACATGCAAACAAAACTGCTACATGGCCCGTGATTGGCTGAAGGGGACATTTCTTTGTTTGGCTTCTCCTACATGGCCCTTGATTGGTTGAAGGGGACATTTCTTTGTGTGGCTTTTATTTGATTTTTTTTTCAGCAACATTCATATAAAGTGTGTGTTACCTGTTCTTGTTTACTATACAAATAACCAGCTTTGTATCCTAGATCTACACACAGCTGAACACGGTTACGACTTTTTCTTAATGTTTCTCACGTAAATTATGTTTTTTTACACATATATTTGAATTAATTTAAAGGTTTGCGGTTCAATTAATTTTCCATTGTTATTAATGCGTGTATCCATTGCGCATTTTCGTATGACTGTATTTTTATTACTTTTTGTTTCACTCGGCTTTTGCGTTAGCGCTTTTGCTTGTCAGTGTGATGGCCTGTGGGAAGCAGTGCCTGCCATCCAGGAAGCCCCCTGCCTCCCTCCCCCTGGCTCCCGCCCCATGCCGCTCGCTTCCTGGGACAGCATCCAGGCTCTCCGTGACTCCGCCCCCAGAAACCACTGCAGAAAGATGAAATGAAAGTACATGGACGGCTTGGCCGAGGCACGACATGAGCACTCCTGAAAATGGCAGTACATTACCCGTTGAAGAGAATCGCACTCTGTGTGCCAGTTAATCCCCCCCCCAGAGGTGGGATGTGGTAAACAGCAGCCCAACATGCTTTGCGGGGTCTAATATTTTCTCTGCCGAAGTTTCATTGGTATTTCAGAGGAGGCCTGAAAAAATGACACCTCTTACAACTCAAGAGGTGTGCGTGGTGCTTCAGAGCTGCAGCCGCCTGCTTCACTGGAGTGCTGATGTGCACCACGGCATAGGAAGGGGGGGGGTCAGCGCTGAAGCTGGGCCGTCCATACTGACAAAGAGGTTGGTGTGCGCCAATAGTCTGGAAGCACCTTTTCCCAATAGGCAACGTGTCCCTGGCTTCCCAGATTGCACCTGAAGGCGGAGGGAAGTGGCATCCATCAAAGAGGGGGCAGGGAACGATAGTGGGAGCCAGCAGACTGCCCCCATGTGGCCAACCCCAGGATAGATTTTAGACTTTAGAATTCCTGGAGGAACCCTGCATAGGATATGTGGTACAGAAGATTGATAGATGGATGGCTATAATTCCTGGAGGGCCTGGGTTCTGTTCCTGCCTGTGCCCAGTTATTACACTTGCATCGCCACACACTTACAGCCTGTGAAATGTGTTACGGCCAATAGAGACAATTTGCTTTTAATGAGGTCTGTTAATCGAATGAGCTGGAATGAATATCAGCAGTGACCCGGAAATGGCAGCATAAAGCCCAGCACCTCCTGGAGTATGGTGGGGTTGCCGCTGGGAACTAGTCCAGGGCTGACCCTGCGTGGCCTCACCAGGAACCTCAGAGGGACGGAATGAAAGCCATATGAAAGCAGAAACCCCCACATACAGGATGGGGATATCACAGTGAAGGGGGGGGGGATCCAGAGACCCCTGAGCCAAGGCCTGTGACCTGGGGGCCTGAGTGTCAGCAAAGATGCCGGCTCAGCAGGACACACATAGATCCACAACCACATGGAAACCCAGTGGACTATATGGGATCATTTGCTATTCTCAGCATTCACAACCAGACTTACAGACTGGAAGCTGTTACAGGAAAAAACGCCCTGTTTACACATTTTTAAAAGAAATGCACATTGTTTTTTGTTTATTATTGCACAGTGGATATTTTGAGCTAAAGTTTTGTTTACATTTTTGTCCAAACTAACTGTACAGCTGGTCAGTTTCCCCATTTATACAGCTGGTGGTGAATCAATTCCAGTGTAAGACCTTGTTCCTGGGTCCTCCAGAGGTAACCCCACTTTGCATTTTGGTGGAATTTCATTTTCTTCAGCACTCTGGTACTAACAAGCTTAATACAATGTTTGAGACACTGGGAACAGTTGATTTTGTCAGAACTGGCTTTGTACTGTGCTTCCTGCTTTTGCTGTATAAATTGCATGCAAACCAAATCACTTACGCTGCGTAATGTCAGAGCTCGAGATGCATATTTTGCTTGTGACTTTTACTGTTTACTTGGCTTTACTGAGTGACAGCGGAGCCGTCTTTGAAACCAACATAAAGCAAAGCTTGTATCCGAGCCAACAACCTGAGAGATGACTTTGGGGGAAAGTTTTAGGTGCTCATCTGAAAGGCAGAAAAAAACGGCAAGAAAGTGCTGAGGGTGGAGGTGGGTAGCCGGTGCTGAGGAAAGAAGAAAATCTCGCCGTTGGCCATCTTAGCTATCAGGCTTCACACGCCCCGTCAATCTGTCCATCAGCAGCCTGCATAGCCCGTCTCTGGAGGAAAAGGATTTTGCTATCTTGAGATGGTTATTTCAGGCAGACCATTTTACGGTACCCACTGAATCGATAATTCCTTTTTGTCGCCTGTCTTCAACCCAGTCAAATATTGAATGTTGATCTAATGTTAATGAGCAGAAACTCTTTGTTCAGGGGTAGGGCCTCCTTGCTTTATAGCCAATCACAGCCAACAGAGGAAAGATCGGGGACCGATTGGTCAGCCTCAGCCTTTCTGGACAGCTTTCTGAATGATGCTGTGAGGACTTAATGTAAGTTACTTAACATGCACAAACAAGACAGCCAACGCACACATGTAAATATAAGAGCAACGGAAATCTTTAGACTGCCAATGAGATGGGAAAGTGAGGGATGTGACCACAGAAGTCCCTGGTTGGTGCACTAATGAATGAGGTTTAAAATACACTGTGGGAATGTTTAATCACAAGTAAAAGAACTTTCAGACATGCTGTGGGAATACACAGAGGGTAATCCCAAATATCCATCAAGATGTCCTCCCTTCCAGATCCTCCAGCATGGTTAGGTGCTGTCGCCTTCCGATATGAAAAAGAGTCCCATCTGACATACCCCCTGCTCCCCCAGGAGGGTCAGAATAGGGCCAAGCTGGCCCGCTCTTCTTAATTACAGTCTGCGATTCAGGGCAGTGGGAACTCATTCAAGACCGCGCCCTCATCTCTGCCGGAATCTCTAATAATCAACAAGGCATGTTAAAAGTGCAGGAATTGCCAGGTCAGCCAATCAGAGACCTCGCAATGACCCTCTGTCAGCGCAGAGAGTAAATGCATCGCGAATCGTGATTCCAGATTCCCACGGCGCCGAGTGCCTGGGCCCGGAACCTGGTTCGTGGAGGAGCGCTCGGCGGTGCATTTTTAGATTCTACCGCTGCCCACAAGAAGCTCCCAAACCCTCCCTGGATCACCCCAAGCTACTGGAACATGCCGGAATCTTCTCACAGTCTGTGTCTGCATTCCTTTGGTGGTGGAACAATCTGCAGATGGCCACGGATACTTGTAGCCACAAACACACGCAAAACACATAAAACGGGTTATAAATGTGGCCACATTCATATAAGAATGTTAAAAATGATGAGTGTGTCTGCAAGACTCGGGGCCTGAGTCACTGGGTATAAAAAGAATCGCTCATAAAACATAAACCCAAAGTTTGTCATCTCACACTTGCCGATCTACTACCAAGATAGTAAGAACCTCAAGAGTTTCTCCATAGGTTCAGTCCCAGAAGAAAATCACTCCCAGCAGAGTGCCCCTCCCAGTAGAAAACAGACTGTGTTTTGCTTTCTTAACCAGTCGTTCCCATGAAGTTGATTGGATAACTGACATTCTTCCTTTCCTGTCTTCCTATATTTCCAGAAAGAAAATAAATAAACTGATTAAGATGCTTTATTTATTTGCCATTTGCGCAAGTACAGGTATGTAGGATTTCTTTGGTTTTCACATGACGCCACATTGCTGTCCACGACGGACACACACGTGTGTATAGAGATGAGAGCAAGTTTTGGGCACAGCCAGCAAGAAGGAAGCCTGGAGGAGCTGAGGTTAAGGGCCTTGATCGAGGAGCCGGCAGTGATGCGTTTACTCAGTCAGTCAGGGGATTGGTACCTATAACCTTATGGACATGGGCAGAGATAACTAACCTGTACCTCATTTGTTTCGTTGCTGTCCCAGGGAGCAGTTTGCTGAGTGAATCTGCACAGTCAGCCGCATGGGTGCCTTGACTTGAGCCGTCTCTCCCACGCAGTTTCCACGCTCTGAGCATGCTCCTTAACCACTGTTCTCACGTGTGACCGGAAGTTCACCTCGCTGCTTGTTGTTATGCTCAGACAAAACACAGACTTCCTTCTGAATTGTGTATAGTTCCTCGTCCCAATGGGGAGGGGGACACACACATGCCATTTGACCTAGAAATTCCAGGGGTTATTTATGATCTGTCACCTTTGTTATCTTGTATCAGCCGCCTCTGAATTGTCTTCTGGCTTTTCTCATGCCAGTTCTTTAAGATGTATAAGTTGCTTTTCAGTCCCTCCGTAATGCCGGTATGAATGCTAATGGTTTCATGTTTGCTTTATGTATCACGATACTGAATGTGAAGTGCTTTGGGGTGTCAGTTCTGGGAAGGGCACCACAAAAAAGAAAATAAACTGAACTGAACCAAATCTTCCTTCACCTTGAGTCTCTTGCTGCCAGTTTCCCCTGTTCTATGCCAATGAACGAGTTTGGTAAGCTTGGTGGATGAGTATAGCCAAGACTCAGTTACGTTATCCTGGGAAACACCTTTACCATAGTAGACTGGGTGCTACAGCAGTTATTAGAATAGACCCAAGAGGATGCAATCTTGGGACAGGACCGCGGTTGTGTCACTTAGCAAAATGACTAGCTGGAGTTTTTTGGCTGTGAGATATCATTCCCAAAAGTGAATAGAACTATAAAATACTTGTCACATTGTTGTTAGGCAAATAGTTAAATATATTGCTCCGCTGTATGTAATTGTATAAGGATGAAGACGGACAGTCTCAGCCAGACCTGAATTATGTCAATTACTCATGGTGGTTGATGGGGTATGTGTATCATTGTCTATAGCCTTAAAAAGCATCATTAAATCACATACATTCACAGTGTCTGTATACAGCTGTATTAAATTGTAATGTCTAAACCTGCAACACATTCCGGTTTCTCAGTAAAGAAACCTGGTTCTATTTATATTTAAATATGTTCACATTATTTGGTCAAAAATATGAGGACACCAGCTTGTCTAATGTCTCATTCCAAAACCAAAGCACGAACCAACGTATGAAGCTGGTTCACCTAATGTTGCTATAATAGGCTCTACTCTGCTGGGAAGACTTTTCATTTGATGCTGGAACATTGCTGAGGTGATTTGCCGCCATTCTGGTTCAGTATTGATGCTGAGTGATCAGGCCCCCTTCTGTGAGTTTGTGTGGCCGACCACTAACGTCAGCAGTTCACAGTTACTTTACTTGCGGTTGACCAGGGGAGACATCTGTGAGTTGACTTGTTGGAAAGACGGCGTCCAATAACGGTGCCAAGCTGAAGGTCACTAACCTCTTCATAACAACCACTCATTTTGCTGCTGTAACTGGCATGGCTATATGCTACAACTTTACACCTGTATTGGCAATGGAGTTGGTAAGCTTAATAATTTTCTCTATTTTACAGGGGTGTCCACAGACTTATAGGCAAATATTGTGTACATTTTTTCCCAGCAGACAGACCTTGTACTGTACTGAACACCAAATTGACGGTCAAATATATTTAAAATTCGTGAATAATGGAAGAACCTTTAATAATGCCATAGAAACTTTCATTGGGTTATTTTATTACACTTATTGCAGTGTATAATTTCAACTTTTATTAAAATGCTAAGAGCTGACTGAATACTGAAGCATGTTTTGGCAAACGATAAAAGGTGGCACAACTCCGAGTAGCTACTCCAGTTTCGGTTACTGGATATTACGGCGGTATGTGACTTTAACTGGATCTTCACATCAACACGCAGATTTACTTTAACCAGATGAAGTTTAGCATTTGTGGAAAACATAAATTTTCCACAGAAATGTAGAATTCGACACGTTTAAACGATCCCTCTTTGGGTCTATGGCTAAAAATACTAGCCTCGGAGAGCGATAAGTAGTATGGTTTCCTGGCGCACATCGCCACCTAGTGCCACATTAGAAGATTACTGATCATATTCACACCTATGCCCAGATATTATTGTAACCAACTTAATCATTTTCCCAAACACTGCAACGGACATTTGTGAGTTAAGATCTGTCCTAAATCTAGAGGCATAGGCAAAGTCTGCCCAAAGTGGTTTTTGAATGTTTTGATAAAGCAAAATAAACATTATTGAAATATTCTTTCGCTTGTAATTTATGACGGGACATAAACTCGACTTGCAAAGGGGAGGGATTTCGGTGCTCCGTGATAAATCGAATTCAGTTTTGCTTCCGTTACTACCAGATGAATGTTAGTATATTTAGTTTAGTTTGTTAGTTTCAGTAAAGTTTATTTGTTTATGTTTTAAAGGTGGGTTTCTATTTAGTTTTCATATACTTTAAGTCTTAAGTTGCAGAGCTGGCTTGCTTGATCCTTAGCGAATCCTGCACGAATACAGTACACTATATGCACACTACGTAGTGTTATACGCAAAATGGGCACAACATTTCCAGGTATCAATAACGGTCATTGAAGATGTATTACTTCAGCTGAATAGTATTAAAACAGCATGGAAAAGGTCTTAACATTTGTTTTTATTTTATTTCAGTTAGTTAAAACATGTTCCTTTGAGCAATTTCAGAGTTTGTATGTACGTTATGTTGTCCCACAAGCTAACAGCATCAAATGAGTAAAAGCTTCGAAATGACGTTGTTTTCAGACTGAAAGTCATTTTTTGGAAGGCGCCAGACTTGGCGCGGGGGTGTGGGGTTGGGGGGTGGTCTGTGAGCCAGCACTACCTCTCAGCTCCTGGAATGAGGACCAGGATCTCCTGTTGACAGGATATGCCAGCGCACTCTTCACTGCGTCGTCAAAAAATACCTTTTGCATGCCAAAATGTTATGCATACAGGCAGAAACCTGGGCTGGTACCAAACTGAATTATTCATAGTGAACAAGGGGAAATCTACAAAAGAAAAGGAGCAGCAATCAGGGTTGGGGGGGTGCATGGTGCTATTTTCACAGTAATAATCATTATCTGTTCCAATAGCACCCAGAACTGGAAGGTTGCCAGGGGCAACTTCCGATCCAGTAGCGTTGCCAGGACGAGCAACAAAGAACAGCCAGGCCTAAGCCTAGCAACAGGATGTTGTCATAGCAACAGTCTGGCTACAACAATGGGACAGCCACAGAAAATGGAGGGAAAGAAAGAGGAACGAGCAGGAGAAATCTTAGAGGCATGAGGAGGCCCAGAATCTCGCTCCTGCCAAACTGCATTGTGTGCCTCTCAAACAACCTCCCATCTCAATGAGAGCATCAATCGGTCTGATGTCCCAGGGGCCCCCCATCACCCCCTAGCCGCACACATTTCTAAACTGTCAGCTAATGAAAGGCCAACAATCGCCATTAGGTGGCACTGTAGATCAGGGCTAGACCTGCCTCCATGGGGACAAGCTGCCCAATCACAAGCTCTGCCCACACAAAGGCTGGACAAATGCCAACCAATCATAGATTATATTTTTAATTATTGTACTTTGAAAGGAACCAAGCCAAATTTTAAGATGGATTTTTATGACACCCTTTGTGCACCCTGAGGCCCATCAAGTGTCTGAAATAAATGCTGCAGGATGGCTTCAGTAAAGATCTTGTGGTAAATGTGTATGGCTAATAATAATTATTACATTAATTAAACAGCTGATAAGTACAAATAAAATTCACTAGGTCATACACAAGTCATGATTTTCAGCACAAGTTTTATTCTAAAACATAAAAAAACAAATGGTGAGTAAAGGCAACAAATAATATAACAAATAAAAAAGGACAAGTGCATCATTGTGTTGGGAAAAGGAAGACCTGAAGCGAATTCATTTTCACAGAGTACAGTTCTACAGAGGTGGCTAGATAAATATCCTAGGACACAAAAAGACTGACAGCTCCGTCAGATTTTATACCTGAAAGGCCCCAGTAACACTGTCCTTTTATACCGTCACGTCACGACCCTCTGTGTCGCTCAGATCGACCGAGCGACCTCACGGAACACCCCGCCTATTCTCAAAGCTGCCCTTTCACTGCGCTGTAAGTCAGACAAACAATTGAAAGACTGTAGGTTCAAATCCCAAGTCGGGACTTGCTGTTGTGCTGTCAGATGTAACTTTTAACCCAAATCACATTAGTGGAAATGAACCTGTTACCTGTATAACGTGTAAAAATGGTAAGCGAAGGAAATTCTGGATATGGAACAAGTAAAAAACATTCCAGAAGCAGTGGGGAATCAATAAGGAACTACCAATAAACAGATGCAGGAAGAGACTCAATACAGTGGCATTTCTCGTACCTTCTGATAACCCGTGCTGTAATCTACATAATGGCACATGCTGCAGTCTGTCCTCAAGGCTTCGCCGCCCGCACGGAAAGAGCCGGAAGGCTGCTTTGCTAAGCCTGACGCGGAGCACACAGAAAGGCTACGGCCTCCTTCAGAGCCACTCGGAAAGGTGAACTTTGACCTGCGTGCGGTGGCCCCGTTCCTGAAGGGAACTTCACTTCATTGGCTATACATTTCTGCTGAGGACCTTGCATTCCACCCAGAAGGATTTTATAAAGAAAGTTCATCCAGTCACAAAAAAATAACAGTAGAACTTAAAACGCAATGTACATAACCATACATTTTAAAATGGGTGGTTACACATATATAACGAGCAGGAGTAAAATCTGGCACCTTAGCATCGGTTAATACCACCTGGCATTTTACAGCCTTCTGTTACCTCAGCAAAATATTACTACTATTATTATTAAGTACTACCACCACTAAAACTAATACTACAAATACTATTATTACTATACTACTGCTAATATTACTACTACTAATAATAATAATAACAACATACCTCCCAGGGGTTCTAAGCACACGTAGCAGACAGGACCGCAGTAGCTCTAGAGAGAATTACAGGTGGCCCCACATTTACATACTGGGTTTGGGGTTAAGACTCGCTCTATGTTCCCCCTCTTCTGCCAACCAGCTCACGGAGCTCCCCCCTGCAGACTGGGGCTCTCCTTTGACTTAATATATCATCTCCCGCCCCCGCCCCCCCCCCCGCCTCTTTCCCCCGACTGGAGGGGAAGCAGGGAAAAAGCAAAAGGCAAGAAAGAGGA
>JAODJW010000040.1:9958614-9981328 GCA_026777045.1 Hyperopisus bebe | reverse complement strand
GGGGGGGGGGGGGGGGGGGGGGGGGGAATTCCAGCAGGGAACTTCCTGGTTGATGCACCTCGGGGGTGTGGGTGTGGCCTCTCTGTGTGGTCCCTCCTTCCTGGCGATCACCTCCCCCAGATAGTCGACAGGTCGCTTTAACCCAGACTAGTAATGTTGGCCCGTCCACCAGGGGGCGCCACAATGCGCTGTGTTGTGCGCCGAGGCACGTTGTCATCAATTTGGGCTCCTAGCGCACATGAAAATGGGTCATATAAATGGGGGGGGGACTCAAATGTTTTGTTAATAAAAAGGGGCGATTTAGAAAAAATAGTACATACAGATCATACTTTTTATAGTCTTAATTGCACATGTATCATCACACAGAGTGACAGGGAGGTTTGTAGCCACCTGACAGGCTGAAGCCGGACTGGTGCAGGTTCCTGACGGGCTGTGCTGGGTGTTTGGCCGGTGACGTCTTGGCGGACGAAGCAGGGGTGATGGTCTTGGGGGTGGCGGTGACCTCACACACGGGGCCATCATAGAGACCCCGTGGAACCCCTCGTAAGTTGGCCAGCTGGGGAAAAGACAGGTATTGCATCACTTCCTGTCCAGGACCATCTCACCACCTCAGTGGATGTTACAATAGAGTAACTAAGGAAAAATGTGGACACAAAACAAAAAATAATTTATAAAAGCAGAATTTCTGAAAACTAGAGATCAAACATAGCTCTGAATCGTACTTTAAGTCCCTCATGGTCTCACATGTATAACAGTGTCCTGCCAACATTGTGGATGAGAAGGAATCCCAGACAGACATACCTACAAAGGTGCATGACATCTACACGTGCATACACACACGTGTGCATGCAGATGCACACTCACCCTGCTGCGCGCCTTTATCCGCTTGTACACGTAGTCGGGGAAGGGCTTGCGGCCCACGTAGCGGCCCGACCCCTCAGTGGTGTGCAGGTTCCCGTCCTCCAGCACGATCTTGCCCTGGCTGATGACCACCAGGGGGCCGCCGCGTACCTCTGTGCCCTCAAAGATGTTATACTCCACAGCCTGCAGGGGGCGACATACAGGAGATGCACCTGGGCTGAGGAAGGAAAGCAGGAATCTTAAAGGCTGCATATTCCGCAGCATGCGTTCAGTAGGTGCCACACAAACATGCTAACGGCTATTACGCTTTATAAAGTTTATTGGACTGCGACACTGACAGTCTTCATTCACTCCCTAGTTTTCCCCTTTCTTTCTGCACAGAAATGGAGGCCACGTCCACATCGCCAGCAGTCTTGGCAGAGCTCGCCTGCGGCACTTGGTGGAAATTTGCCTCTAAGGGAGTCCGAACAAGTAACTGCGATTCAGGACGGCGTCTGCAGAAAATCAAAGTCAGTCGTCATGGACACAGGCGTCCGTCGACACAAGCAAACGGAACTGACAAAGGCGTTTGGAGGCCACACAAAAACAAGGGAGGGGGGCTGATCCAGTCACGAGGGAGACCGGGGGCTGATGCGGCTGGAGCTCGGCCGCACGGCGTCCCGGCACGGGCATCAGCATGTGACACGGGCCCCTCGGAACGGGAACAAGGGGCTTCTGTTCTGCCCCGAGCGGCGGAGTGAAAAACTGCAAGTGGCAGTATGCGAGGAAAAACTCGGGGACTGTGCTCGACCGCGTGCTGCTCCTTCAAGGGCTGTGGGCCTGAAAAAACGGACGGGCCCCCGAGGGCCACCAGCCAATTGGGGTGCCAACTGAGTGCGTCATGTGATTAATTACATTGATCCAAATTTATGTTAAGAAGAACCAAAATTAAACTAACATCTATTTGTGTACACCACTCATTATTTCAATCAATCAGTCATTACTTATTAATTAATGAATGATTAAAGTGATTTAATTATTACTTAGCAAAGAAATTAAAAGGGTGATTTAGCAGAATTAATGGCCAAATAAGCCAGATGTTATATTAGCACAAATGCACAAGTAATTAGATTTTTGTATTAGATTTTTTTGTGTTTAATGTTAATCATTCATTTGGTACCTGAACGATGGCTGATGACAGATCTGAGTGAAATCGAGAAGTTCTCAGGTTGGATACAGTTGGGGTAATGGATTAGGTAATGGAAAGAAGGGTTCAGATATTCTAACTACAAACCTCAGGAAGACGCGCCAACTCAGATCTTACACCAAGTGTGAGAGCTTTGTAAAGCGGGAAGCCAGATCAAAATGCAAGGCTTGAAAAGAATAAAGCTGATAAGTGAAGTTGCATCATAAATATGAAGCTACATGATCAGACTGCGATTCCAGTAATGTAAGCAGCACAACAGCATGTCACATGACCACAGCGGCGTGTCACATGACCACAGCGGCGTGCCACATGACCACAGCGGCGTGTCACATGACCACAGCGGCGTGCCACATGACCTCTGAGCCCGCTCACCAGGTTGTGGCTCTTGGCGGAGATGATCTTGGTGATATCTGGGTCCCAGAGCACCAGGTCCGCATCGGAGCCCACGGCAATACGGCCCTTGCGGGGGTATAGATTAAAGATCTTGGCAGCGTTGGTGCTGGTCACGGCCACAAACTGGTTCTCGTCCATCTTCCCTGTCACCTAAGAAGGTGGGGGGTGGGACAAGATGTCTGAGTGGACTGTGGAAGAGTCATGTCTCTCTCTTGCTGCCTGTGGGTAAAGCCAGCAGGGGGCGGTAGGGAGTACGAGCGATAGCCTTACCACACACTTGTCCCAGACCAGGGACATCCGCTCCTCTGTGCCGTTGGTGCCCTCTGGGATGAGGGTGAAGTCATCCTTCCCCACGGCACGCTGGGCGGTGCTGAAAGTGCAGTGAGCGCTGCCTGTCACCTGCAGGTCACCGCTGGGGAGGGGAAGAGGCTCTGGAAAATTACCTTCTCAAGCAATTAGGTGATATCACGTCACAATCGACAGCAAAGAGGAAAACATCTAAAAAAATCAAGAATATAAAGAATCAAGAATACAAAGAACTGAATATTTAAGCAGAGTCACAGATTCAAAGCTTGAAATTTCAGGGCGCGCAGCAGAGACCGTCTGTCTGAAGCAGACTGATGTTTTGCTACAAAATCCCAAAATACACACAGAAAAAGCATACAAGATGGATGTGTTATTCAAAAATATTTCCATTTGACTAAAACCAGAGAGACTTTCCGGGTATTCATCAAGAGAAAATGGGTGCATATTCATATGGCAGCGTCCACATCAACTCGGTCTCCCATGTGGCTGTGGTGTTATTGCTTCTGTGGTCGGGACAGACAAAATCACCACGCATTCCGCTTGATTTGTTCGTTTCTATGTCGGCAAAGTTTCCCCAGCAATATTGTTAATGGCAATAAAGCATTATTGAATTTAAATGTAATAAAAGGAAGAAAGAGAGTGCTGGGGGGGGGGTGAGGCTGGTGAGAGAGAAAAGGAAAGAGGACACAAAGGCAGCGGAGGTGAGAGGAAACAGGAGACTAGAAGGAGAATATTTAATTGCATGTAGGAATGGAAGGATGAGAGGCAAATGTGTTCAGTGGACTGATGAATAAAAATATGAGTGGCTTGAAAACTGTGGTGGATAAACAGGTGTCGAAGCCCCGCCCACCAGCGACGCCCCATCCATTAGCCAACAGCCTATCCGTGTGATTCTCTTACCAGGAGAGCAGCGAGTTCAGGTAGTCGGGTGTGGTCGGGTCGGGGCTCAGGGGCGGTGACGTGACATAGGCGGCAGCCTTGGCCCAGTTCTTGCTCCAGTAGTGGGAGCCATCCGTGCCCAGGCTTGCGGAGATGGGCTCCCCGTACACCACGGTACCTGGGGGTTGGGGGGTGTCGCAGTGGACCAATCACTGACCTGCAGGGTGTGGAGGTGGCTGTGCGCTGGTGAGAATGCAGAAAGACTGCGGATTGGCCGATGTGGCTCACCTCTCTTTCTGGCCAGGGCGATGACATCAGCAGCACTCTTGCTCATCACCTTGGTGATATAGAGCGGGCAGTTGGTCTGATTGGCCACCGTGATCGAGCGGTTGACCGCCTCTGCCTCCACCTGGGAGACGGACAGAGACAAGGGGAGACACAGAGAGAGAGAGAGCAAGAAAGAGAGAGAGAGAGAGAGAGAGAGAGAGAGATAGATACATCACCATTAGTGACAAATCACAGCTATGGTCTGGTGCCAGGATTAACAATGACAGAAAGCAAGGCAGAGTGTGTTGCTCAGAGCATGTGGCTCAGTAAGGACCAGGCCCAAAGTCTTTACAATGTAAATATAAAAGTGGGTGTGGCTTTACTGAGGTAGGTGTGGCTTTGCTGAGGTGGGTGTGGCTTTGCTGAGGTGGGTGTGGCCATACCTCCTCAGGGCGGCTCAGCACGTGACCCTCCGGCCCAGTAATGCCAAGTTCCAGGATCCTGCGCTGCTCCTATGGGCGGAAATGTCGGATGGAACGGTGAGGGAGGCAGGAGGCAATAAAACACAGAAAGCTGGCGAGCAGAGAGGCGCCAGATTAAAGCTCACCTCGGCCACGATGTCGCCGTTCTCAGCGTGCACCTGTGCGATGGCCCCCAGGTCCCGGATCACACTGAAAACCTCGTAGATCTGCAGCGAGAGGGCGGCAGGAAGCCAGTCAGAAAATGGACGGTCTGGTCATAAAGCACGGGCTTCATGGTTCACATTTAGCAGATGTCCAAAGCGATATAAAAGTAAAGATCTTAGTGTTGGGATTATGGGCCTGGCTCCCGAGCCCAAGAGTACAACTGGTCTGCTAGCGTGGGGATTTGGACCAGGGACATTTCAGCCATGGGCCCAGACCCCAAACCTGCAGAGCTACATACATCTCAGAGCTGGTCAGAAAACATGGCCTACTTAGATAAGTTGGTCAAAAGTAAGGTCCAGTTAGAAGAACTGGTCAGAAAACACTGTGCAGTTAGATGAGCTGGTCTGGAAGCCTGATTCTCATCAAACCCTGATGCTGCTACAGTTTCCACTCTTTCCTGATAGGGCTGCAGAAGCAGGAAGATCTGGCGGAGTCTGGGCCAGCGGCTCCTGAGAGAGACCCCATGCAGCTGGGTTTCCCTCGCCATGGCAACGCCGCACGGACACGGATCAGCATGGCGCCCAGCAGCTGCGGCCCACCGGGGGAAACGGGAAGTCCTCTGGTGCTCGGAACAAGCGGCCTTTTGTTGTGGCCCAGTCTCTGTTCGCGGCCGCATGGAAAACTGATTACGATTCTCTCATAAACAACCGTTAGCGGATAGATGCGTGCAGCAGATGGAGAAGCTATCAGGCCTGCATGCTGTGAACAAGCTAAATCCCAGAGAGAAGGTGCTGCTTCACCCAGGTCTGGTGCCTTTAGACCCAGATTCCTACACTGAAATAACTGTAGGAACGTGTGAAATTGTGAATTGTGTTACGGGAGCAGAGCAGCAGCATGTGTGGGATCCCATTCACTGGGCCTGGGAGTTCCTTTGGGTTTAGCGCTCAAGCACCCAGACAGCGCGCAGTAAACTGATACCCTGCATCCTGAAACTAAGGAAATAGCTGATCTTTCTTCACCGTGAGGAAGCACGACCACTGCCAAAGATTTCTCTTTGCGCTTCTGAAAGCCCTACCTGGGAATCGGTCAGCTGAAACACATCTTTATAGGCCAGGTAGACCAGGAAGGAGTTGACACCTAAAGACAGACACGGGGTGAGGTAATGTAGCTCAAAACAGTCGCATTTATAGAGGTACACAGAAAGGTGACGATATGAAAATGGCAGTGGATCCGCCCACCGTAAACACCGGAGACTTATATAAGGCAGTGGGCTGATACCATTGAGCCTACATGACCCGTCAGTTTAACGAACCTCAGCAAAAGGAAGAAATCCAATGTCCTGCTCATTGTAACTCTGACAGTTGCTAATAAATGTCAAGTCTTCCAGGAAATGCTCCAGGGACACCTGATAAATGGCTTAACCCTGCACTCAGGACCCTAGCTTCAGTCTCAGCTGTAAATATGTGTGTGTGCAAGTCTCAAGGCAGGCACATTGCCACATAGTAAAAGTACAGGTCTGAACTCCCCACTTCACTTTGTCTCTGGCTACAGACCTGGGATATTACAAAAAAAAAAACACACATGTACTTATGCAGATGGCAAATAAAGCATTATTTCAATTCAAAAATTTAATCCCAGCTGCGCACGAGCTTTGACTGCCGCACGCGTTCTGGTGTAGAGGTTGGGTATACCATGTTCTTTGACCAGCGTCTCCAACTCCTCCTGCACGCCGCTGTGCCAGTCGGTGATGTCCACGTGCAGAGAGTAGTCGCAACACGCCTTGCTGTCCGCCCAGTTCCTCCACTGCTCGAAGGCCGCCACCACACTGGAGCCAGGCTCGGGCACCACGTGGTCAACTGCTCGCCCAAGGAGGAGAACCAGTCAGTCATCTTTCAAGTCATTCTTCAATAAATACATCAACCGACAAACAATTCATCAATCCAGTACATGTGAATCAGACATCAATAATCAATCACCGATATAATCATCGATCACTGACTAATAATCACTCCTTACTAAGATCACGATCTACCATTGTGGTGATGTTACTGCATGAGCCTCTATAAACTCAGTGACACTGTGCCGCTTGGTATTCAGCGGGGCACACCTGTTTTTCTGTAGAAAAATGAAACAGATGAGATGAACCGCGCCGACTCTGCCCTGCCCGCCATCTGCCGCACATGTTCCAGATGCCAGGAATAGCCGGTGTCCAAAAAAGGGCCTAGACAGGCCTGATCAGCTGCTGTCAGCAGCCTGGCCCATCCCCGGCATGGCGGATAGGCGGCAAGCGGGAAAAAGGGGCTGGGTAAGCAGAGGGGCTGGAGGAACAGAGGCCTGAGAACTTCCAGCTGATGGTTCGGCCCAGCAGACCTGCCACATGGTTGCCCCTTCTACCGATCTGTCTCTAATCGCTTGCAGCGACTTGCTCCGAAGCCCCTTCTGTGTTTAATGCCACCTTGGGTCACATGGGTAATCAGTCTGACAGAGACGTGACTTTAATTAAAAGGATATGTGACACTTCAGTCCAATTATCCCACAGTATCCCGTTTCCCCATTATGATTAACTGACATTTCATATACGCATTTTGATCAATAAAAATGTAATCCGTTTGCTGCATGACAGTTTTAATGGACATACAGACTGATCTGTCTTTTAAGTAACTGTTTATTATTATTATTTTTTTTTTGCAGGGTGAATCCATGGAAGAAAAGGTTGAAGGTCTAAATCCAAGAAAGGTCACATGTCTTGTGTCCCTAAGCACTTCACCACAATTATTCTACTAAAACATCTACCATAAAATGTATATAAAATGCCAGGTTAGCCACTAAGTACAAACATGTCTAAACAAATGGGTCAAATTTATGTGCTGTATTTAAAGAAAGGTCACAAAGAACAACGATCAAAAAAAGCATTCATATGTAAGAAATGGTTTATAGCTAGGAACTTTAAAAGCTGCACGAAATGTAACATTAAAAAAACTGAAGTTGAACTTTGCAGACAAAATCATAGGAACAAGTGAGTGACTGTAGACAGATGGCCCCTCTGTCAATAACAGATTTTGGACAAAAATGTCAGGTACAACCCTATAATTGAAGCGTGGATTTGTATCACTGATTCTAAGGTGGTCAGTGTAAACAGAGAGACATCTTCGGGCTCCACAGGCTTGCTAGGGCTAAGGCGGTGGACACAGGTAGCGGTAAAGCTACATCCAGCTGAGAGGAGGCCACCACAGGCCTACAGATGGGCTCTCACATGTGCACTGGCCAGGGAAGCAATGCAGGCCTGTTTTCCCCAATCAGGCTGACTTTTCCATAGCCTGTTTATCTAGGACAACAATTAGATAACAGCTATCTGAGAAACATCGTAAGTTTTCCACTATGTTTTGTATTTTTTAACAGAATTCGATAAAAGGTAAAATATTAGTGTTCTTTGGCGTCGGCAAAAGAATCGATGTATAATCCATAAGAGCGCTTACACATGAACCTCATCTGTGAGCCTGTTACTGGGCAACATCAACTCACATGCTAGCAAGGCCAACGCATAATGAGACATTCTGTTTCCATGGCAACCTCCCGTCGAGCACAACAATGCACGCCGTTCTGCAGCCACCGATTTGCTGCCAATCCCGCGGCTTCGGTCAACGGTGTGAACTGAAGCCAGGCGACTCTACAACAGAAGCCATAGCAGAGCGAGGGAGGGACAGAGAAGATGGCTGCCAAATTCCTTCACTCCACCCCTTGAAAATGCTGCAAGACCACTTAACTGATTATTTTATTTTAATGAATGTGTTTGGCTTATTTATGGGCCGGATAGTTTATCCAGACCTGCTTATTCACGGACCTTGCCCTGACCGCCGAAGAGGTCCGTTAAGCCTACAATGCATCGTTTACCCTCTTCCTGAGTTGCAGGACTACCGTTGGACGAGTCACGTACTGATCATGGTGGTTCCACCAGCCAGGGCAGCTCGAGTGCCTTGGCAGAAGTCGTCGGCAGCAGTCATGCCCCGGTCGGGCATCTGGAAGCGAGTGTGGACATCGATGCCCCCCGGAATAAGCATGCGGCCATGGGCGTCAATGATCTTCACGCCTCCAGGGACAATCAGGTTCTCGCCGATTTGCCTGATGGACGGCAACAAAGGTAGAGGAAACTATATAATTTGATTTCTAATGATACATCACTTTTCCTAAAGTTACTAGTTTGCCGAAGAGGTCCAGTTTGGCAAAGAAAAATGATCCAGGCTACAACAAAAGGTCTAATTTAATCTACAGAAGGAATTACCAAGATTTTTAAGGAACTACACAAGATCAGAAGAGACTTACTTGATAACCCCATCCTCCATGTAGATGTCAGCATGGAAAGACTGGTCATCGTTCACGATTTTGCCACCTTTGATCAGAAGTCGATCGCTCTAGTGGAGAGACAAGTGATGCCAGTTAATTCATTCTCCTGTTGTTTATGCTACTGATTCACACACAATATATTGTCTTTGCCAAAACAAATATTTTGCCTCTCACTGGTACAACAATATGCCACCTGCTGGGATTTGAATCCACAACCTTGTGGTATCTGCTACTTGGTGGTTGCATTGCCTGATTTAAACTACAGCCCTCCTGGAAAAAAAAAAACTCTGCCCTTAAAATCCAATGAAACCGTCACCACAGTGATTATGTTGAGATTATTGGCTCCATGACTTTCTAACAAGGTCTCACCCACAGCAGAGTGAAATGAAGTCCAGACACTTTCACAAGGCCAAATGAAGTCAGCGTATGAGACCAGCTGCTGCATTTGGCAAAATTACACTGCTTGACACATTTTTTTTTGGTCAAAACTCTCAATGGAGCGGTTTGTGCAGTAGAACATCCTGGAAGTAGAAACTGAGGACCTTTCTCCCCAGAGCCAGACCAGTCCTACAGCTCTGCTATGGGCGGTTTTTTGGGCACACCCCCAATTTCAGGCATTCTCTCTCTCCACAGACACCAAATTAAAAAAAAGGTGTGTGTATGTGTATGGGGGAGGGAATCCCTGGCATGCACTGCTTGTTAGATCAACATTATCCCCGTGCCAGTGGCTCACCCGCCCCCCCATTTCAGCTGCTGCGTGCCAGCCAAGAAGCCGAGCACCTCATGTCAACAAGTAAGAGTCAGATGCGAAGGGATGCCATCGAGCGAGGGGAGGGGACCCCGCGTGAGCCAGTGACATCGACAGTCAGCACAGACCTTTCTTATAACTTAGAGCAGCAATAGATGGGGTTAGATGAGACTTCTGCATTAGCTAAACAAGTTTATTGACTGCTGCGCTAAAAGAAATCACATAAAATCTGTCATCAATAAACAATCCAAATTTAATCCTAATTTGAATGAGCAGAACGCCTTCATAGTGCATGTATAATGCATTCATAGGACATTTGAAAGCAGTAAGTCAGTCTACACTGTATGGACATAAGTATTAGGACACCTGGCCATTACACGCACAGGGACTTTTATGAGATCCCACTCTAGATCCATAGGCATCAATATGGAGTTGGTCCCCCCTTGCAGTTATAACAGCTGCCTCTCTTCTGGGAAGGCTTTCCGCAAGATTTTGGAGTGTGTCTGTGGGAAGTTTTTGCCCATTCATACAGAAGAGTATTTGTAAGGTCAGGCACTGATGTTGTACATAAAAGGCCTGGTTCACGATCTCCATTCTAGTTTATCCCAAATGTTTTTTATGGGGTTGAGGTCAGGGCTCTGTGCAGGCCAATCGAGTTCTTCCACACCAAACTCACCCAGCCATGTCTTTATGGACCTTGCTTTGTGCACTGGGACACAGTCATGCTGGAACAGAAATGGGCTTCCCCAAACCACTCCCACAAATTGGGAAGCATAGAATTGTCCAAAATGCCTTCATATGCATATATGCATATATAGGTGCAATGGTCAGGTGTCCCAATGTTTTTGTCCATATAGTCTACCTTAATATATCTTAAAGTGCTGTATTCATAATACTTTCAATGAACAAGCTGTAATTTACATTGATATCAAACATTATAATCATATAATAAAGGGTTTTGAATTCAAGTCTGGGGAGAAAACTCCTCACACAGTGCTCTGTGTGTGACTCTGCTGAAGTCCCAACTCATTCGACATTTTATCTGTCCAGATATTCATGGCAGCACACTCACTGCGTTACGGTGGGATTCAAAGTCCCATCAATGACAAGTGAATAAGCATTTTCGTGTGTGTATGTGTGGGAGAGAGAATTGTTCAGCTGACTTTGTTAAACTAAAATAAGTAAACAAGTTTGACTCAGAAATGAAATGTTTTCCTAAGGTCCAAGTCTGTGCTGTTCAATTAATTACTAACAAATTACTGAAAACATATGATTTTATGATTTTCTCATTGACTGCAATCATTTTTGCATTCACACAACAGAGAAATAGCAGTTTCTGTGTTTATCTTGTAAACTATTTAGGAATTATAATGACATCACCATCTTGGTTACCATGGAAAGCCCAGTGAGAAATGCTGGTTACCATGGAAATCTTCTCAACTCGCCTTTATCCTGTTATTCCTTCAGTTAGTCTATCAGTGAATTAATCAGAGCAGCATGGACCCACGCGGACCGTGCAGCTGTAAATGGGAAACACTCCTTCTCCACCTGACTGGCTCCGTCCATCCAGCGGTCTCCTGAAGCACACCCCCCCCAGAGAAGCGCGCCAGCTGGCTTATATGAATCTGCCACTAGTGCTGCTCGCAAATTACTGTAATGGCATATTTTCCTGGCTGTTAACGGCTTCCCTAATCTCTGGACCGACACACGGACCTAAATACAGGGGGTTCCCATCAGCTGATGGGCCCCCAGAGGTCAATTAAGAGTCATTATGTTTCCACATATATTACTGAGCATATAAAACACTGTAATACTAGCAATTCCTAAGTGACCTGGTACTCGACACAACTTTGCCTCTGTCACTATATTATATATCATATATGATGGATATCATGTTTCTATCTATCTATCTATCTATCTATCTATCTATCTATCTATCTATCTATCTATCTATCTATCTATCGTGCTCTCTCATATATGTATAATTTATCATGTGTAATGTGACTAGTAACCCTTGTGATTTTCAAAGGCTTACAGCTAAGCATCTAGTCACTTAATTATTTACATTGAGCACTTCTCTCCAGGATACAACATCTGCAATTTAAGTCTTTTGGTCCCGGGAAATGGGTTCTGAACAGGAGGCTTTTAGACGGGGACTGGGGGGGGGCATGGGCATTTCCTCGAAGCTGAAATGTGACCCCGCCCCCACAGCACACAGTGCACACGAACGGGGATAAAATCAGCGCTGCTGTTGAGGCACCAGATAGAAATGCTAATTAAATACTAGCCTATGTGAGGCTGGGCTGTTTATTTCCAGCAAAACGCTGCTTTGGGACTGGGAAGGAATCGGAGTGATTACACTTGGCCAGCGCGCTGTGCGAAGCTATTATTAGGGAGGGAGGCAATGTCAAAAAAATGCGATTCCTCTAAACTGTCCTCATACAGCTTGAGAAGGAGGGGATTGAGCTGTACATCAGCTACCGTGTATCTGTAACAGCTCTTCTCTGAGGCCATCCAAAGGGCTACTCTGGTGCTCCCTGCGTGACGGATAGTGTGTGTGAGGACAGAACACGCCCAGCCCGGGTCATGCTGTCAGGACATCGCGTGAACGCTGTTGCTGAGTCTGTTACCGATCTGGAAATGACTGTACTTGAGTGGAAATACAGGAGAAATACTGTCAACAGTCGACTGAAAGCTTCTCGGTATAATTATATGTATTATGATCCTAAATGGAATTGAATTTTTGAGTGAAATGTGGTAAATATCCAGCATTCCTGTAAGTAGGTCAGGTTAATCATTTCCTGTTCTACCATTCGTTTATTTTTAGCATGGAGAAAAACATGCTGCAGCCCCGCAGAATGTCATTCAGGAAGCACGGGACATCATTTCAGAAGGACAGCACAGCGACGTCCTTCAGGTCAGCCGTAATGCAATATTTTCCCCAAACAAAGGCTTGATAAATCACTCCAAGAAATGCTCGTCAATTGTGGAGATGCAATTTCCTTTATTTATTTTAAATGTTATAGATTCGCTGAGGAAAAAAAACCACACAATTCCCTCATGTCGCTTACTGAGTCTGGGCTTTGATCCAGACTAGGCAGCACATCACCCTGGACTGGACTGATGCCCTGTCACTGAAGTCAGAAAGTGTCACGTCAGCTCAATAGAAGTCCCCCCCCCCTGAGCTTCTGACCTGGTTACTCAGTTTGATTCCTTGGGAACCAGTCAAACCAAAGCTCCTTCTGATGAAAACAAAGAACCAATCCGAGCGGATTCCTCATTTCTACGAGGCACCATGAGTTCAGCGGTAATGAGGCACCTTGAGTTCAGCGGTAATGAGGCACCTTGACTTCAGCGGTAATGCACAGCAGCACTGCTGGAGATGAGAATGACATCACCCTCGACATCATATTCATAACTGGTGTGATATAAGGCAGGCAAAGCAGGAGTCCTTCTTATGGATTTTATTTCGGGTCTCTCTGCTGGGATGTGACTAGGAGAACTGACAAAATTAGACCTTCAGAAAACATCACAGTAACCAGCCACAAATCCTTGAAGCCCACCCCATCTCCAAATTCTCATTCCAGACCCATTCCGGCCAGCAAAAGTCTTCCGAAGACATCTCCAGTTGCTAATTCCAGGCACACTGCGAACATATCCTTTGTGCTTGGATCAGTACATGACCCAGGCGCGACTGGCAAAGGGCGGATCTCACCCCTTCAATAACTGGCCACAAAACACGAAGCGGGAGGTGCATGCAGAGAGAGTGACTCTTTTCCTTCCAATGCAAGACACCAGACATTACGGCGGTGGAAATTCTGAGGAGCCAGCACAGCATAATGAAGTGTATAGAGAGCTGCCATCCTTCCTCAGACTGACATTTTTAATCTGACAACCGCAAACAAATCGGACTGAGGGCTGAAAGTTCACTCAGGAGGCCGAATGACACAATGAGGGCCTTCTGTGCGCTGACACACACCATATATACGTTTGTCCGTGCCCAGGGTCTAGCACGCTCATACTTCAAAACTCATTAGTAAGCAAAAAACACTCTTTGTGTACTAACTGTTATAATAACAGAAACAGAAATCACCCTTGCTGTTAATTTCCCCCTGCAAAAAGCATATGTAATATAATACAGTAAAATTATAAAAAAGGATGCATGCAAAAAATAAAGGTCACTACTGTACGTAATGTGACCTGTTGTTATTACAAAGGAATTAAGATCCTGGACTGTTTAAGTTATTGTAGTAGAAGTACACATTTTTACAGTTTTTAGTTCACCATTACAGAGATTTCCTCCATACAGAGTGAATAATAATCAAGCCCAGGCTGTGGCCTATGCAAAGGCAGAGATCCGTGCTGTACGGAGGGTATGAGGATGGGAGGAAGGCTCACACATGAGGAAAAAGTGGGGCGACAGCTGTCTCTGAAAATGCCCCCCCCCCCCCATCTGGGCGTCCGCAGCCCGCCCGGCGCGGAAAAGCAGCGTCTGAAGGCCGGCCGGCGTTTCATTCATGCGGCATGAGCTCATTTCCAAAAGCAGCCACGTCGATGACTTTATCCCGTTTACTGTATCGCGGCCGCAACGAGCAGATGGAGGGAGGAGACGCTCCGTAGTAAAGGGTAAATATTATTTAGGAAGGCTGCATTTCAAAGGAGAAAAGGATAAGCGAGAGTGAGTATGTTTCCTTTCCTACCGGCCGCCCAACGCTCCAGGTTGTAAGCGACGGCAGCTTCCATCGGTTTTCTCTGTTATGTAAATCGTCTCAAATCGCCATTGCGGCTCATCCGCCCCCCGCCGGTAATTTTCATAAAATAGCGAATGACAACTGCGAGCGACATCGCCACTGCATTCATGCCAAAAAGCGGACTGATCGAAATGAATATGAATCGCAGCCCATCGGCAGTAGGTGGAGGGTGACGGACAGACGGCACAAAAGAGAGGCGACCCCGCTACATGGACGCCCGCTTCTCCTGTCTCAGCTCACGGTAGACGCGACCCTCCCCATCCCTTCAGCCAGCCCAACTGAGATGCCCGTCTTCCAAAAAAAATAAATACTTTCAGCTTTCACAGAAATTAATTTTGAATTTTTCTACGCAATAAAATTACAATTCAATTCGATACAACAATATCAATCACAAAAAAATGGCATCGATGCCCGGGGTCACTCCCTGACTTGGGTCAATGACAACATCTTTGCGATCCATATCCGCATTACTAGGAGAATGCGTTATGTTTTACGCCGGATCGTGCCAAAACTGCATGCATCCCACGTCTACTTACATTAGACATTGCAAAAAGGAGATCGAAAACAATGGGCTGCTTATCAGTTATAATAGTCCGAGCTTATTTTGCACCTGACAGAGAGGAAAAGATTTCCCCCCGTCATCTAGTTAGATCATACGATGCATGTAAGGACCCAGCAACAGAAAACGCGGACTGTACTGGTTTAAACCGCTTAATGCATAGATTCATAGATAAATAATGCGGGTGTACTCACTGTGATGCGGGGGATATTTTTCTTGCCTTGATAGCCGGACATTTTCGCCGCCGATACTCCGGAGGATCCTGCTCCCCAGTTTAGCTATGACAGACCGCGAAAGGAATGGATGCCTGCTTCTCTATGGACGGGAAAGAAGTTTTCTTTCTTTTTCCTTTTCGACGCACCCCAAAATCGCAGCAGCACACGCAATAAGCTGAAACAATAAGGTGATAGCCAAAGCTTATATGAGTATGAAAGAGGCCAACGATGAGGTCTCCCTGTGCCACAAAACAAGGCTTTTTCCTCCTTCTTACCAAGCCTGGGCAGACAGACTCAGACAGGGAGAGATTTGCACGGAGGAGGCCAGCGCGCATGCGCAGTGCCCCGCCCTACTCCAGCCCCGATCCGTCCCATCCCCGTTATATTCTGTCATTATTGTTTCCAAAATTCAGACGTCGAGGACGGCAGCGTGCAGGTGCTGAGTGTCCTCAGTCTCCTCAAACATGCATTTAAGATATTTTCCATGCACAATCTGTTTTGTATATTTTAGGTTATAAAAAGACATATGTTTGAAGGAACATTGCGCTTCATTGTAGAGTATCGTTCATTTACAAGATGGGATTCTGAGATCTGGACATTATTGATGAAGACCTGGTGTAGACATGTTTATGCTGCACCCATGCTGGACGTATAATAAAAATAACGTTAGCCATCGGGAGTTCTGGACTGATATTTGTTATTTTGATTACGTACGTCGCACTGCCGACGAACCGGGTAGAGTGTGGTATTTTTAAGTTTTGTCCAGAATGTTGTTAGTTATGAATAGCGCCGAATGATATATTAAGTCCCGAATTTCCGAGCGTGCTTAGATAGCACATCTGGTTAAGATTGCATTTTACGTCGAAGGCAGATAAATCTTTCCAAAGTAAAAAAAAAAAAAAGCATTTTGCAGTAACTGCCCGGGAAACCATCCTAAATGCATGACACTGTGGACACATTAATGATAGTAAAAGGAAATCAGCGTTTACCTCCCTCCGCCCCAGCTGGAAGTAGCTTTTTCTCAGAGGGCTCATTTAAGGTTCTGTGTGCAGCGATGAATATGGGAGTGTGTGCAGATCACATTACAGCAATGGGGCCCGGAAACCAGCGTTTGCGTTAAACAACGAACCAAGGCTGTAATATCAATATACAAACTGTACAACAGCCAACAGTAGTGCAGATTAATATCCTTAATATCCTTAGCTCTTAACAGTAACAAACACATTAAATTGTTTTTCAGACACTAACAATTGACACTCATAGAAAACTGTCATTATTATTCTATTATTATTATTATTATTATTATTATTATTATTATTATTATTATTATACAAATAATCCACTATTTGATAGAAGTATTATTACGTTCAACGTTTGGGTGCAATTTGAAAGATTACCAATAGATGGTGACAAAGAAAATGTAACTGTGAAAGAGCAGGTAATATACCATGTTTACGTGTCATTTTCCCACATTTTGAAAAACAGAATTTATAATTTATATGAGCATATCAGCAATTTTGAAGTTTTGCAAAATATCCTTTCATTCTATTACGACACCTTTTTACGATTATATCCATCCATATCATGCGTTCGAACAGTTTCAGTCTGGGTTTCGTCCTTTTCACGGCACCGAGACGGCCCTTTCCAGAGAGGTGCTGATAGCGGCTGCTGTGGGGCTCCTTGTGCTCTTTGAGCCTTTGACACGAATCTCTCACAATATCCTCCTAGACAGGTTAGTATCCATTGGCGTCAATGGTGCCCCCCTTACCTAGTTTAAATGCTGTCTCTCTGGTCGAACTCAGTTTCTTCAGTTAAAACATTTTACTTCACCGTCTTTCCTTGTCACTAGCGGAGTTCCCCAGGGCTCCTTCTTAGACCCCATTTTATTATCTTATTTATCTTCTGTTGTGCTGATGACACCCAGGTCCACCTGACCAGCAAGCCTAATTCTATTCTCCCACCGTCTTCTGTCTCTGACTGACTCGTGGTGAATTCTTTAAGTTTCTCAAGTTTAACAGTGATAAAACAGAGGTTCTCCTCATTGGCACTAAAGCTACTGTGGCAAAACCTGGCAGTTTTTCTATTACAATTGACAATGCCATAGTCTCTCCCCCCCACCAGGTTAAAAGTCTGGGTGTTACCCTTGACAGCTCACTTCAGTAACGTCACTCAGTCTGCATATTGTCAGCATCATTCAGGTCAGCCACTTGCAGCTCCTAGCTCTTCTGTTCTTGTATAAGCCTTACCTAACCCTCATATTGATTACTGTCATTTTGGCCTCCCTCACAAACTCCCCCATAGACTTCAGCTGGTTCAGAATACAGCTGCCCATATCATTACCAGAACCCCTCAAATAGAACACATTACCGTATCGATTTTAAGGTTCTGCTTCTCACCTTTAAGACACTTCGTAACATTAGCACCTGGCATCCCTCTGATATACTTCACATCTGCACACCCTCTCATACTCCTAGATCATGTTCCTCCATTAATCTCACTGTGCCTCCCGCTTGTTTGTCTACCATGGTATTTAGAGCGTTCAGTCGTGCTGCCTCTCCTCTCCGGAACTGTCTACCACAAGACATCCATAATACTGACTCTCTGCCTGCCTTCATATCCCACCTTAAGACACATCTCATCAAATTGGCCTACTAGTCTAGTATAATATTCTGCAATCATATTTATTTATAGCTTATTATTTTAATTTATTGCTTTGTTAAATTTTTATCTGTTTTTTACTGTGTGTTATGTGATTCTTACTGAGTGTGGTAAGGTGTCCTTGATTGCCCTGAAAGGCACCTATAAATAAAATGTATTATTATTTTACTGCCTATCTAGTACAGGGTCGTGAGGAGCCTGTGTCAGACAGCATGCAGCTCAGGGCAGGGGACACCCTTGGACAGTATGCTAGTCTATCACAGTGCAGCACACACACTTACACTATGCACCAGGGCTGACCTGGCCATCTGGCATACTGGGCATTTTCCCGGTGGGCCGATGGGTAAGTGGGCAGGACTGGCAAAATTTATCATGGGACACACCCCCNNNNATGGGACACACCCCCCCCCCCCGCCCCGGAGGGCAGAATGAAGTCTAGAGCTAATTTTAAATCCCAACCCTGCCCTACAATGGGCAGCTTAGAAACTGCATTTAGCCATTTAGCTGGGCTATATGGCCTATGGAAGAAAGGCGTGTGATATGGGAAGAATATGTCTTATAATAACACATACACACACACATATACATACACACACGGATACACACACACACACATATATACACATATACATACAGACACACACATATATACATGCACACTATACATACACACACGCGCGCACCCACACACACATATATACGCACGCATGCACGCACGATGGATGTGTGAGACTTATTTTATGTACAAAATTTATGTCTGAAAAGTATGAATGAGTGTGAATGAAGCAGACATCAGAATACCCAAGCTGCTCCTGTATTTGATATTTCTCATAAACTGTAATTTCAGGAAATTCATAACTTCTTTCAATGTCGCCTGGAAAGAAGATGCTAACGGTTGTTTTCCTTAAATTACACGCTCCTTTCATCCTTAATTAACAAATGTGCGTCGTGGAACAAAAGTCAATTCAAGTGTTCAAACACTAACAATTAAAGAGGATTCCCAGGCAGATAATTATAAATCCTTCAGCTTTAAGAGGACAATCCTCATTTAAAAATAAGGTTAAAATTGAACATTGCCAGTTTTATTCACAACCAGGCATCACATACCCATTTATTATAAAGGGTTTAAAATTAACAATTGAAAAAACTATTTATATTAAATATACCAACTCAAACGGTTAATATTTACATAATTTGAAATATAGTCAGTGACAAAAAAGTGAAGCCCCCAGACGTGGTGGAAATTAAATGAATCTGCAGGTGGTGAAAGGTCATGTGACTGTATCGCAATGATTATAATATCAGACCAAACGGGCAGCAGAGTTGGCAGTATGGGCACACTGCTGGTCCCACGTCAGTAGGGTGTGGCGCACCCCCCGGCCTGGATATATATGGCGATATGGTGCGGAAGGGAGTCATACAGCCTATGGCAAATTGGCCTACAGCTGTTGTTACTGGCCTAAAATACCTTAACAATCTCAATCAATGCATCACTGTAAAGTCTTGTCAAATAAAACCAAAGCAAGAATGAAACTTTATTTTAGTTTGTAATTTGATATCGCTGCCAGTGACAGAGTGTATGCGGCAGATGAGGTTGGCCTATTCAAATGCAGGAACTAGGCGTAATTAACCATATATTTTCACAACACACTTTTAGACAGTCATTTCATGCATGGGGTCTTTTAGAAGCGTTCCCGTAAATCCACTTACAGTGATATTAATTGAAATACACAAATATCCCGATTAGCTGAGGGTGGAGGTGTCTGTGTCGTCTTTGAGCCGCTGTCCATTCAGCACCACCCAAGCCCACGTCCCGCTCGCTTCCCTTATTTTAATTTTGTTTGTACAGTACTTGGTTTTATAAATCATTGTAATTCTGACTCAGTAATGTGGGATATGTCCATTTGACATAAGCCTCGTTGCAGCACAGACAGCAGGCTTGCTATGCAAGCTTGGGATACCCCACACTATAATGTGTTTCTGATAAGATGAGTATGAGAGGTTCTCATTGACAGCTGATCCGCAAACAGGCATTCAGAGAGTGTTACAGTGTAACTCCTTTGTTGACTCCTGGCATTAGCTCTAGATGAGTCACACCAGAAAGAGACTTCGTAACAATCAGAGTCCGTTGGACTGAAGGGACTCAGGGTCACAAACAGAGAGACTTTGTTTTATACTTTTTTTTAATAGCCTACCTAACACGGTTTCTTTAGCTTGTAATGTTTCTGCTCAGCTACAGTATAACAGAAAGCCAGCTGAAACGATGAAATTTCGTGTATTGTGTGGTGTTTGAATACAGTGATTCTCATGATACAATGCGAGCTGTGTTATAATAAATGTTTTTTGTTCTTACAACAAGCTCTTTGTAAAATAGCGTGACTTTAAAATGAATGATTTATAGGACAGTAATGGTGAGCTGTAACAAGGAAGATGGAGTTTTAAACATTGCTTATATGTATCTCTCAATTGCCCCCTTCTGTGTAATCAATGTAGATGCCTTTACTTACCCAGAACCACACCCTGGGGTAACAGAAATTACATAAATTGACTGCTTATTAATGATACTGTATAAGGGAAGCATGACCCCTGATTATTTAGAGGGAAGAGCGCTGTTCACGAAGGACGATGACATAACTACAACCTTATAAAACCTTGTGGCTTCCCATTCCATTCTCCTTTGCAAATGATATTAATGATTAGTCATTGCATAGCGAAAGTGGACAGAAGATCATCCAGGGCAAATTTTCTTTGTGTTCCATATTATAAATGCAGCTGTCAGTTGGAGGCAGGGTGGATTATCAGGCCCCAAACTATACTTTTTATAGGGTCTGGGGAACATGCTGTACTTTAAAAGGAGGTTCAGATTGCAGCAGAGCTGCTAAAGCTTATGAACGTTACTCATTTATTTTAGGAAGCCTGTAAAACAGCAGGGTAGGTGTGTCCCTGCCCCACCCAAACCTGTGTGCCATACTAGTTCCTGCATCTCAAACAACAGTCTGTTGTATGTTTATGATTATACAGGTGTTAAATTAATTACCCTGAGTAAAATTGAGGCATATGACTGCATATAAGTATGATTTGTGGTATATTTCTGTTATGTTAAACACAGAGAACAAACAAGTGCTTTTTGGAATGTAAAGTCCCATTAAAAAGGAATAAGAATTGAAGTATCTGGCAGGGAATTTGGTTACTTGTTTAGCCATGAAGTTATCACAATATTATTAGTATGTAATTACATAAACCAAATGATAAAGCGTGTTTGTAACTATGTTGAGGGTTTTGATACCATCAGTATTTATGGGGATAGATGCTTTGTTTTGAAATAAAATTCTTCATATCTTTACAGATCAGATTTTTCTGTTGAACTTTGGAAAATAGGTGGGTGGTCAGTCACTGTAACTCATTGCCACCTTACTGTATCTGAATAACAGACCTTTTTACCAGACGGTCTGCAGAATTACCACAAGAGGGCAGTGCACCACTGCTGATCATTTTGAAAACTAAGCATGCCCGCAGTGTGCAAAAAATGTTAGTTTTAACTGCTTATTTTCTTTTTTTTTTTTTTTACATTTTTATATTATTTTACGTTGTCATTTGAAATCCAGTGTAGTTTTATTAGTTTTTATGTTACATACAGTACCAGTTAAAATTTGGACACACCCACCTACAGAAAGGGTTATTTCTACTATTCTCTACATTGTAGAATGATTATAAAGACATCAAAACGATAAAATAACATTTATGAAATTATGCACTGACCAAAAAAGAAAAAAAAAACTGTAAACTTTTGACTGGTAGTGTATATAGTCATATTTTGGTTTTATATATGCTAGTTTCAGTTTAAGTAATTTCTAAGGTTAGACTGAAAATTTTAGAACTATTTCATATGTCTGATCTTTAGAGAATGCTAAATAAAACAAGCCTGCTAATGTCCTGAAAATTCATGAAACATGTTCTAGGTATTACTAAGGGTTTACAAGAAACATTATGAGATGGCAGTAGAAAAAGCTACATCATCCATCCATCCATCTTCCGTACCCACTTTTCCTATGCAGGGGGCCCAGAGCCTATCCTGGAAGCTATGGGTACAAAGTAGAGAATAACCCAGGTTGGGGTGCTTACCCTCCTCAGGGCACACTTACCATTCATGCACACATTCAGACCAACAGGCATTTTGGCAACAGCTACCTAAATAATATTTTAAAATGGTAACGGAAAGCACTGATGTTTATCTTTACTTTATTTCAGGTAATTTCGCAATATTGCCAGCAGCAATAAAACCTGCAGTTCAGACGAGGTAATCCATCTGAAGCTAAAGAAGTTTGGGCCGGGCCAGTACATGGATGGGAGACCCACTAGAAAAGCTGGGTTGCTGCTGGAAAAGACATTGGTGTGACCACCAGGTTAGTCCATCCTGTGGTCTGTGCAGATCCCAATGCCCCAGTGCAATGATGGAGACACTGTGCTGTGAAAATGGAACTTTCCTTCGGATGAGATGTAAAACTAAGCTCCTGACTCTCTGAAGTCATAAAAGATCCCTTTGAGTAGAGCAGAGGTGCTACCCCGATGCCCTGGTTGAAAATGTCCACTATGGCCCTTTCCAATCTGGCTTCCTAATCATCCCCTATATCAAACTGGTGAATTCTCTCCTGCCCCTTCACCGCCTTAGCTACCATGGGGTGAGCGTGCTAGTGGTTCAATTCAAGATTCTTTATTTGTTACATGCATAGTTATAAAGGTACAACATGCACTGAAATGTATCCTGAACCGCTTATACTTTGTGCAAATAACAAAGAAGTGGCTCCCTATCAGTTCTGTAAAGTGCTTTGGGTGTCTTGATAAGTGCTATATACACTCACCTAAAGGATTATTTGGAACACCATACTAATACGGTGTTTGACCCCCTTTCGCCTTCAGAACTGCC